>JBBPLT010000138.1:0-59257 GCA_038089955.1 Strobilomyces dryophilus
ATAGGCTCGACCCAAAAGGGGGCCCGAGGTGTTTGCTGAAGTCCTGGAGGCTTGGGGATGGACCGATGCTTGGTCCGAGGGCGCGGGAAACCGGAGTTTGAATAGACCGGTCGGTCGGTCGAGTGAGGAGAGGTCGGTGAGGTGTCGGTGAGGTAGAAGAGGGCTCTCAGACGATAGAGAGGAGCTAGCTGGGTGATTGGCAAGTAGTAGGAAGGTAGGTAGAAGCTAGATACATGTGTAAATACTCGAAACCAGCTTAAAAAGGGGTCAGGATGTGCTGGGCTTTGTAAGTAAAGTATGAAAAGTCTAAATAGACTGGTCCGGGTGAAAGGTAAGTAGACCGAGATCGTTGTACAAGACTGACATATGGTCTGGACTGCGGGAAAAAGTGTCAATCGACTGGTTTTGTAGTCCACCGGCCTTGGGCGTCATAGGAATGGACCGGTAGCATGTCCAGGGTGTCTGCATTAGACTGACGTGTAGTCCAGACCATGGGAAAATCAGTCTGGACTATCGGACTATCAGTGGGTGATGCATTTCAGGCTTGGGAGTGCAATAGGGGTCATTGGGTGAAGTCCAGATGGGCAGATGGTGGGATGTACGCGTAGAGTGAATCTGAGCTCTACAACAGCTCCCTGTTACAATCTCTCCCGAGGAGCAAGCCTTCTTCCGACAGGAGTTCGCAAGGTTCCTTGACAATCGGCCTCTTTAGACGACCGCAGCATATGCCGCCCGTTTGTTCTTCTTCTCCTCCGTTTCTTCTCCCGCAGATGCCTCGTGTTCTTGTACTAACACCGAGTTCCGTTTCCACGTCTTCTAACCGGAACCCGTCGCACTTCCGTATTCCGTTCCCCTCTTCGTTCCGCTTCTTCCATACGGACGTCCGTTTACTCCTCTAGGGTATCTCTCCTTTTGGCCCTCGTAGTTCCCATCTTCACCCCGAACGTATAAATACCCGACGCCCTGTACTTGTAGCTCTAAGCTAGTTCTACGCAATCTAAGCCTAGTTCTTAGCCACCGCGTGTCCAGAATCGACCGCGAGACCTCGCGACAAGTCTTCGTTCCACTTCAGACGGGACGCTGCTAAGTTCTACGCATCCGCGTAACACTCCCACTGGGTCATGAAAGTCTCTTCACAAGAAGCAGAAGGCTCTGTGCCACACGAAAATCCACTCCATCCTCAAAAGTCACAAAGGAATGGTGGGGAAATGGTGGGTGTGTGAACAGCTGGGATGCCTACATGTGTGGAAAGTTGGAGGAATCAAGCCTATTGATGCCATGTTGGCTCGAGAACACATGTTCAAATGGGATTGTCCAAAGTTATTGGGAGAAGTAGTTATATTTCCAAGAGTGGCCTTAGATGGCCATTAGGTGATCCTTACAATTTGAAAACAAAAAGCAAGGTGACTTATGTGGCCAAGGCATCCAATTCTACAATTTTCTGGTTGAGCAGACAACCAACGTCATGGAAATGATGGTTTGTGGAGTGGCTGAGAATATCAGCAGCCTTCCTGAGATGAAGTGATAGTTCGAGTACCACATTGTAGCTTGCAGTTTCGCTGAGACAGTCACAGTGGTCCGAAAAATGCATGCGATGGTGTTTCATAGAGCAAGGATCAATATTGTTAGCCCAGAGCGCATGGTCAATGTGTCCTGAACTTTCATCATAAGATAGTAAATCGGGGTATGGCATGAACAGGGAAGCCAATTCGACATTGTTGGTCAGTTTTTCATTGCCCATAATGGCAATTTGCATCTGCAAATGATCCTCTGAGGGAGTTGCAATACCAGTCGATGAGACACTTGCAGGTGATTGTATATCAAAATAAGGAGAATACAACAAACCAGAGAGGGGTATTGAATTCCCCATGTATGGTGGCAAAAAGGAGGGTAGGATAAAGTCTGGCTGAAGAGTCTGAAGAGGCTCATTAACGAGAGACAACCTTTGATTGTCCACAGACATTTCCATCAAACTGGTCACAGGATGTGATAGATCTGGCTGATGCTCAGACTCTATGGCGGCCTGCGAAGCAGATCCAGATCGAGCACATTTGTGGCACTTCTCGAATTCTTCACTGGGACTGGAACCAGATTTTGCCCATTGGGGGTGGGGTTTATTTTTCATCTGACATTGAGTAAGTAAGAGGATGCCACTTTCAGCATCGAACCTACCTCACAAATGACACTTTTGAGTTCAGCAACTCTCTGATGCAGTCGTGAGCTCTCATCAATAGCATCGTCTCGTTGACTAGGGTCATCAATTTCATAAGCACATAGCCCAGTCTGTGAGAACACTGAACCCTGACAATCTACTGAGTCATTATTCAATGCAGTGTACCAGGCCAAGCTGCATACAACGACTGCATGGACACTTTCGATCGCACTAACATGGGTGTTTACAACTGTAAACAAGACATCTATCATGTGACATACCATTCACTTGGAAGTATGGCAATTGAGGCATGACTATGTGGTATGGTTATGGCAACACTTGCAATGATCACCTTCAGGGGTTCAGTTGGGGGACACAGCGTCAGGAGATGCTCACTTTTTCCAAATGGTCCTCAGTTCAGTAGACATAGGAGACGTGGTGAAAAGAAATCCGAGCATGCATATCTGGACAGGTAGTTATACTGGCATAGGATTCATACCAGCGTTGTCTTGGAAGTCTGGGAGACAATGCACCCTTCATGATCCAGCATGGAAAGGCGATCTAGCAAACTGAGATTCACGGGAATAATAGAGGGAGACAGAATCCAGCTTGGCATCAGATGAATTAGAACGGCGATCCAGCAAGGTCTTGGCACCATCCTTGGCCTCACCGGGGTTTGCTGTCAAAGTAGATAACAACCACAAGTGAGACGACCCTAAAGCAGAGGGGCGAACGAGGCCGAGGCATTCGATGAGCGACACAGGGGATTGTTCTATGTAAAGTCACGTGTGTTGTTGAGCCTCACAACGTGGTGGGCAAACTTTACCCAGTCCGACGAAACGTGGAGTCTAAATTCGTTGTTTAGAATGTAAGTCACCACGAAAAAAGGCTCGAAGTACTTACAAAAGACTTCGGCTGGAAGAAAAGTTGAAATATTGGCATGTACATTGACCAGGAGCAAATTTTCGAAATACTGTACCATTTCGGTCGATTCGTCTGTCACGCGTCACACTGACAAAAAAAATGGCGAATGCCAGGGAATGGCCACAAGGCAAATGACGCGGAAATGACGAAAATTTTGGTGGTTGTCGCGCGTCGTATGGACTGACGACGAATTAAATTCAGACCTTGTCATGTGTCACGCGCGCTGACGAATCGATCGAAATGGCGTATCACTCGCAGGCTCATTTTCCCGATTGCTGCTCGCAGACTACGTGTCCGGAAGTCCTTTGAGGCGGATCAGGGCGGCAGGTCGACGCGAGAGTCACCGGGTCGGCAATAACCGAGTCGATTGGCCGAGTTCGTTGGGTTTGCAACCGGGGTTAATGGACGGTGGCAATCTGAGAACGATGGTGGGTTACAGTACGGGAACATGCGCCCCGACTCCTCCTTGCCACGTGTTGATTATCAGCGGTGGCAAACCATGGGAGCAGCAACATATTGCATTGGCGGGGAACTCACTACAGCGGTAACCAGGTTCGCGGTGATCCACGGCAGTAGCAATGTATTGGTCGGGTGGTGGTACAATGGTGGCACATATGGCATATTCGCACGACGATGAGACTACATCAATATAAATCTTGGATCAGTCAACCAGCCAAAAGACAAGCGCGGGTAAAAATGACTATTACCGAGCACAGCCAGTCTCCCAAGACTGGCCACCGACATGAATACAACCAACACAATAACAGTGTCGCGCGCAATCACGGTAACACATTTTGCTCTCCTCAGATTCGGGTTTGCAATGTTTATAACGACACCGCCAGTGGTACTGGGGTTGAATCTGAGATGTCACTGGGATCTATGTGCCATGCTATCTAGATTAGATTTACAATGTACAATGTACCTACCAGGAAGCAACTGGCGAAGCCCGGGTGCCAGATTAGTCAGTAGCCCCCCGTCTGGTGGCGCCTCCAACAGTTAAGTTGCTTCATTATCGCGTCGCCGTTGCTGCTATGGCAATGCATTTGTGTAGTCACCCCACGCCGTCAGGGGAGAACCTGTCTGCCTGCGCAATTGAGGACATGGTGGGGGTGATGGGCGAGCAGTGTGGCTCGAGAAGGCAATGTAGGCGACGGGTGGCATTCATAAATGTACAGTGAAAGTGAGGGAAGGTTGTTGGGGCCAAAGAGGCCGCGGCGAGTGTGGCAGGCCCCGAAAAAGCACGGTGGAGGTGATGGGGGCGAAAGGAGGCGAAAGTGTGAACAGGTGAGTTGTTGGCAGTGAGAGCGACGGCAAGAATTTTCGAATACTCGGGGTGCCACCTAGCGGCGGCGCAAACCTTGCTTGTTAGTGGTAAAAGCAGGTAGGCGTGTGCTATGATCCCTCTGTTGTGCCAATTCCGTCGTCATCATCGTGTCGTTGCTGTTGCTGTTGCATGCCAAGATCCTTTGAGTGGGCTATGTCGTCATTCCTTGTGTGCATTAGATGGCCATTGGTAGCAAGCGAGGACGATTGGCAACAGTGACGGTGATGGCGCATGGGGCAGATGGTAACAACACCAGTCTGTCAGCGCAGTGTGCACCTACATGTGTACTTGCTGCCCGGTGGGGGCCAGCCACCGAAAAATGCTATGCATAGCAGGAAGGAAGTTCTGTCGGACGTGAAGTAGCTACCCCCTATCACCCATAACAGGCAGGTGATTCTGTCGGTTGCGTTCCTGTCGCGAGCCTTGCGTACCTATCCATTCTCGATGTCGGTGTTTTGAGCCCTCAAACAACATGATACCGGCGAAATCTGAGTCAACGGCCCATTCGCCCAAACAAACGGACAGCGATCCCTCCCTGGGGATGATGCCGAAGTGCACAGAGAATCCACACCGTAACCCTACGCAGGTGGTTCAAGAAATGTATCTGACATTCGCAAGACGAATTCGTGCCTCGTCGAACCGAAGCTGGGCAAAGGAAATACACCGACTCGTATCACATACAACGTACTTTACATCCGGGACGAAAGACGGGCAACCCTTTAGCGGCCGACCGTAGCAAAAAAGCTCCCCTCTTCAAGGGGAAAACGCGGCGATCGCGGCGCTGATGTGTTCGAGTATGTCATCTGTGATCGTCTGTAATGGGACTTTCTTGTCCGCCTGCACACCGACACCACGTTAGATTGACGCGCAAGATTTCGGACGCGTACATGAGCATGGACTGGATGTCTGGTGGGACGACACACGTACCGGCGCGTCGTCCTGGATCGCGGCGGAAAATACCTTGAAACCGGTATTGAGATTCTCGAGGTCGTTCACAATGACGCTGCTCAGGTCCTGCATAGCAGGTTTCTTGTCTACCAAGTCATCGAGAGCTTTGTAGGTCTCGCCTTGATTTTGGGTCGCGGCTTCGATAACAAGGTCAGTCTGCGCGTCGGTGAAGGGGCCACCGTTCTGACGAAAGAAATAGAGGCAATGAGTTTTCGAGAGCATGGCGAGAGACTTTCTACCGGAGACTTACGGTCGCATCTGACGTGGCGGCCTGGAGGCTGTTTTTGAGATTCTCAGCAGCCTGATGGATGGCCTTTGAGGTGTCCATGAGATATCAATGCATGTGGAAGGGACGGTCTGGGACGCCTACCATTGCGTTGTCGAGCGTGGCGCCACTGTCAGGGAATGCAACGATGGCATTGTCGAGCGCCTGCACACTCTGCTTCATGTTGTCGATGTCTGACACCACCTGCGGAGCGCCACGCCTGAAAGGTTGCGCGAAGGCAGCCACAGCGAAGACGAGTATGGAGAGCGATGTTTTGAAGAGCATGGCGTCGCGAGAGAAATAAAACGGGCGGATATCTCTGGTTGGAGGTGGAGCGGAGCTGGGCGCCTTTTAAGCATTCTGGCGATGGGTCGAGTTGAACAAGGAAGGCAGCTGCACGTCGTACACAAGACAGAGACATAGTAACAAGGATTCACGACAGAATCACTTGTACGTTAGGAACCAGCAAGGCCAAGCTAGTCCCTGGCGATGAGCCGAGATTTCAGGGTGGTTTTCGAGCCGTTAATTAGTCGACGCCATTGCTGTACAAAAATAGTGAGCAACCAGGAAGAGGAAGGACCGCGGCAGTCGAATGTGATCGATGTGATCCAACCCAAAGTAATTGCCACTGATGCCATATGGTGCATAAATTTGTTGTCGTGGCATGGCATTAACCGAGAGAACCGGAGTCGCCATCAGTTTGACCTCCATAATCGGGAAGGGTGCGACAAACCTCTCTGATTTCGCCCCACAAACGTGGATACAGCAAGGTGCATGCAGAGATCCCAACCAGAAGCTGATTGACCGACTACACCGAGCATAGCAGCACTAGCTTGGAAAGTGAAGTGTTAGAAACTCTCAGCACACAATATCTAGACGAAGGTATGTACCTTCCATAGCATCCAAGAGGAAGTGGAATATCCGAACTCAGAACAACAAGTTACCGGGCGCTCACAGTCCGGCGAGGCGACTCCGGTGTCTGCGATGACACAGCGTGGTGGATTACAAAGAGATAGGACGTACCTCTCTCAACATTCTCCAACAAGACGGCCAGTTATAACTAGAGAGAACGCGCGTTCAATAGCAGTCCTTTACGAGACGGCCTGCCATTGGCGCAACTTGTTTCTGAGGCGGACGCTCTTTGAGGAATAGGGTCCTCTCCGCTGACGTGCCAGAGTCACAAAAGACACGAGGAGTCTCCTTTGGATTTTTCATCACTTGCGTTCGCTCACAAACACACCGCGCGTTTAGTGTCAGGAATGGAGGGAACGAACGCACCACGGCCACAGTCAATCTCGTCTAACGCCATGCTCTGGGGATGGCTTGATTCGCAGCGGTGAAACTCCTTCACGCTCCATATAGTCAACATCAAGTACTTATTGTTCGTACCCATTATCGATGCGAGTGAGGTTGCAAATGATGGCCGATATTCAGCTTGCTGGCACATTGCATACCACTGCCCGAGTTGGAAGCGTGTAGAACGGCCGCCGTGGAGAAGCGTGTGGTTGCCTGCAGCTGGGAAGTTTAGTTTATTTTATTTTAAATAGCATCTCTCTTGCGTCTTAGCTGGCAACGTCTTCGATCCTCGGGTAAGTCCAGCGGATGCATGATCAAGGACGTAGTAGCGAAATTCATACTAGCCGTGGTAATCTGTGCGTTCGGATGCCTCGCGTGTTTCCGTAGATTTCTTTTCTTCCTCGGAGACAATTACACTCGCCAGTGTTGAGAAAGACAGACAGTGAGCACAAGGAATTTCAGATGCTACAATTGCTAGTAAACCGTGGCATTGTGCATGGCAATTGTCCTGAAGAATGAGGCGAAATAGGCTTGAATGAAAGTCGGTGGTGTAGCGAAATTCATAATTACTTGGCTACACACGGCAGTCTTGCATCTGGGCGTCGCGGGCAATATCGCCCCAAGTTGGCTACAAGTATTATGGGGGTCTGCTCAGAACCGATGGCGGGCGAGGATCAGAGCTTGTTGCGAAGCGGCGGCCGCTAAACTGCCAGTTGGTGCACGGCGACATCTTGTGGATCACGAGCAGTACTGAGCTCGCTGCAGTGGGGGCGACCATAGAATTCTGGAATCTCGCGTTCCGTATCGCCTCTCGTCACAAAAACAACCAGAACCAGGAACTGAATGCGCTCCCTTGTCGAGTGCCTGAGTCAGCGTCATCGAGCTCGATGAATTGATAAGGACGAAAGTCGACCAGTTTTCCCGACGGTCTGTCATGACAATAACGCGGCGAGCTCGTATATCGTGATTCGTCATTGCCTGGAGGTCAGCCTCATCTGGCTTGGCAGCTGTCAAGTGTACAGCAAGCACCACTAATCGTACCAAGTAGCGGGCATGGAAAGGGAGATAGCCCGCCTGAGTCGCGTTGGAAATTGGCGTGCTCGCCGACATGGTGGTGGAATTCAAGACCTTGAAGATCAAGAGGGGCATGAGAGAAATACTTGAAGCGAAAGAAAATGGTCGTCGAGAGATTCAAGGAAGAAAGAAAGCGATCAGAGGGGTATTCCACACTTAGAGGATAGTACCGGCAGACTCCACGAAGTTGAAATAGACAAGCCTCAGCGCTTCAATTGCACCAGGCTGTCATGAGTCGCATCCGACACACCGCAACGGTCACTTTTGAACCTAGTCTAAAGGTTGATTGAAATAAATAAAACCCACTGCACGTGAGGGATTATGTAACTCACCTGTTGATGAACGTCGACTTGTCCTGCCTTCAAAGTGACTCGAACCCGAACGCTCGGCGGTTACTCCCGCCGTGTTTCTCCTAGCCCCCGACACACATTTACCACTACTACCGTGCCCGAGCGCTCGATGTCACCCACGCTACCTTCCCTCGAGGCCCAACGCTCGTTTTGCGTCGCCACCACCTACGGTCGCTCCACTTCGCGCTTTGAGCTATAATCTAGCGACAGAAGGTGCCCTCGCTCGACCGAGACGCTGCCGGCAACACGGCTGTGACAGGAGACAAGCTGATTAGTAGTGTGCGTCTACCAGGAGAGCTTTGATCCTGGGTATTGGCCATATGATGTGCGAACTCCCGTCTTTTCAATTGAGACTCACTTGCTTGTACCTTCCCTCTGAGCGTGTTTTCATGCATCCTTCCATAGCGCTATCCCAGCCATTTGCCTGAGTATTGCCGAAGGAAATGTAGAAAGGCGTGCACATGGTGACAGCTCTGACGTCGATCAAAGGCTCAGAACGTAGCATGATTCAGTGAAAGATTAAGAGTGTTAATACACCCGTAGGTGCGAAAATCATACAGTGGTATTACCGAGGGTAGCCTAGCGCCATGCTAATATGTCGTCCTCCGAGACTTCACGCTATCATCCTAGTCTGGGATCCGGCCCGCCTATGACTTCAAGCTCTTCCTCACCCAGACACGCCCGGATTATTAAGTTCTTTTCTTGCACCCCTCTGGTATCGCTCGAGGATAGGGCCTTTGTTTAGGTCAGCCGTTGTCGAAGGATATCTTCCAAACCAACACATGCCTCGCTTACCCACTCCTTCAACCCAAAGATTACCAATGCCTGTAGGGCTTGCTCTCGCGGTGCACGCGATGAAGAGCAACAGAATCACAGCAAGATGAACGCGGAGTGTTATGTGCCGCTGCATATTCGACATTGGTGGTCAGTGGGTAAGTATAGAAGTGTTATCGCACCCCCTTTACTCTTATAGTCGACTGAAAACTATCAGTGCCCGGGCCTTTTTTTGCACAGTCGCATGATCATTTATCCCCATTTGAACTAAGGGCTAGCCTCTCAACTGAGTCCAATCAGTGACTCCCTACGTTCCCCCTTGATCTCATTAACTATACACAGACTCGTGGCGCCCGGACCCTGGCTCCCATCCTCATTGTCGGCAGGCTCAGCCTGTTTACCTATGGGTTCCTGACTAATTGCCGCAATCATTCGCTCAGTCATCCCATCAAACATAACTGACCAATCTCCGTCCATCGCACGACTTCCAGCCTCATATATACCTGATGTTACGGGCAATGGTGCCGTGGAAACAATAAGTACTCGTTGAGTTGGAGGCAGACAAGCACTAGTCCAGAGATTCGACTTTGAGGCGATGCTACATAGCACCGCACCACGCGCGGCGCAGCTACTCCCTCGTGATCAATGCCGCGTCGCTGATGGTAGCGGAAGCAACACTGGCAGTGATTCATTACATCCGAGCTATCTCCAATAGTCTAGACGGCTGTATTGCCTTCTGTTCTTAAACACTGCAGTAAAGATATAACCTCCTTAGGACCCTCGAAGGGTAAAACCCCCCGCCATCGTCCCTGCCTTGCCTTGCCTTGACCTCTGCACGATAGTAGGACGTTGCCCAGTGTTTTCGTGCAAGCTGCTATGTCCTCCGCCTTGGTGAATGAACTGCAACTCATTCAGTTCAATAACTACACATCCGGTATGGCTACTGGACGATCCAGGTCGATGATTCACCTCAGTCTCTCGCAGTCGTCATCGTCGCCGCTGTCACTTATGATTTTCGTGAGCAGTGCATCTATACATACTGCCCCCTTAACTGAATACACCACTGTAAAGTCCTTACCATCTCAAGAGAGGTAAGTCGTCGCATGTTTCATTGTTATTTACGTCCAATAAGAGCCTTCGAAGATAGACTACGTCTGGGTAAGCAACTAATTTTTTTTCGAACGCCACAGGGTTTTGACGACACTCTAGTGTAGACCGTGGACCTCGGTATCTACGATATTTCTCCTGGTGCGTTCAAACTGGGCTAACAGCTGTTTCGAATTAACATGTCCATAGGTTCGCTATGTCGGTCTTTCTTGGGCTATGTGGGTTGATGTCTCTGCAATCATCTGAAATTGCATACTGATGATGATTTTACACAAGTCTTAATGGCCTAGGTATGCTCTCGGTTACCACCAGGGTTTCTCGGACTGATCGTACGCATCATAGTGGGCAGTGCATTTGTTCCCGGTCCTCTGATAGTCAGTTCCTTGACACCGAATGTTGCCTGCGGATTAACATTTTTTCCGTAGCTGTACGATCTCTATTTTGTTTGCCAGCGATTTTGATGACAGTTTCCCAGGTGTAAGTCTATTGGTTCCCTACCATCTACCCTGTCATTCTAAGGCGTCGATATCACAAAGGCACGGTGCTCTATCTGATAATTTACTGGGGATTTCTGGTTTTCCTTGCTGCTGCTGATTGTGAGTTACTTTTTTTCCCGACTTCATTTCAATTGCACATGCTTTATGTCACAGTGGTGATGATCCTCAGGGTGTATGCAATGTGGAGTCGATCAAGATTGATTCTTGCTATCCTGCTGTGTATTTTTGTTCCACAAATGATTGTTAATGTGGTCGTTGCGAGCATATATTACAATCCGAATACAAACTTCTCAGGTATGTCTTGGTTCAAACCGCGCATGCATTGTAGTCTCAATACGTCTCTTCAGTCACGATCTTTCAGGTTAATGGTTCATCGTTTTGCAATGGCATCATGAATACCCCTCCTCCGTTACTCCTTGGTCTTTCGGTCCCCCGATTTATTCTCGGTACTGCCTTGCTAGTGCTTGCTGCCATTCCGGCCCTGAAGCAGTCAACCGAGACGTACAAGGCAACTAAACGGTGGCAGCCCAACCGGTACATGCAACAACTTGTAAGGGACGGCATTCTCTATTTCTTAGTGTATGTACAACCCCTTGCTCGTTTTGATTCTCTCACTCTAACGCCAAATCCCTCTCAGGAACATGTTCTATAACATCCACGAAGTAATCCTAGATTCGCCCAGTACGACGAACCCGACTGCGCCTCTCGTCCTCAGCATGCTGGCGTTCATATCGCTCGCACCAATAATGCCCAGGTTCATCATCAGCGTACGAGAGCTGAATGACAATGACCTCGGACGACAAGGTCACTGGCGGCCCGTCGACAGTGGGTTCGGTCTCATGTCGCAATCCGCCAGCAAAAGCGCCTACTCGAGCAAGTCTTATACCACTGGGCGGGAAAGTGAGAGCTCAGAGGATTATATGGGCGAGCCGGTGGGGGTTCGGCTTGGAGTGTTGGGCGATAGGGCGGATCACGTTTGAGCGAAGGTTTCGAGAAGATGCTGAGCGCTGGGCGTAAACTTGACGATAGTCGATGATGCTTCTCGGAGAATGTCTGGTCTACTTTAGTTATGTACATCTTATTTTCTAATATGAACGCCCTTCGACGACGTACGTTCTCCGCGGAGGAGCTACTGACGCAATCCGCCTATGTACCATAACGGTTTGTGTGACCGACAATGGGTACCTAGCCGCCAGGATACATCCGGCCTTGAAATCCCTGCCATAGGCCCGACAACGCTCTGGGCCTCGGATGGAGCGAGTAGCCTTCATGGATACAGACTGGAAAGCGATTCAAAGCGGCGAGATCTGTTGTGTCACAGTGACACAAACAGCAGGCATCTACGATGTTTTCATGGTCAAATGGTTCGAACGCGAAAGGCATGACGTAGTACAGATTCCTCGACAATGAGAGTGCAAACTTCTCCATCTTAGATCTGAGCGACGTCAGTTTTCCTTAGATAAAACGTATTTACCGTGTTGCTCTTGAGTGCTCAGTAGCCCAGATAAGAAGAGAGGGGAGACGAATGGAATGGATGGAATGGATGGACGAGAGAGACGCGGAGCGCTTTTCGGCCCAGGACGGAGCCTAACCGGCCGGGTAGGATGCGAGCTGGGAGGGCGGGCACTCGTCCTCGCAGACGCAGTTCCCAACAGTCAGACAACGCGCTCCGGACCCCAGGAGTGAGCTGAGATGAGCCGGAATGGTCGATGGAGGTAGGGAATGGCGCGTGCGTGCGCAGAAACGAACGAAGATGAGCGCTGCCGGGGTGCGAACGACGAGGTGGAGGCGCGAGACCGCCTCAGCTTGCTTACGTTGCTAGTCGGAAGAACTACCACCACTACTACCAGTAGCGCTCAGCACTCCGCTCGTGCTTCACTATACCCTAGTCCATCACACTTTCGACTCTGAAAACCCTCCCCCTTAGGGTCCAGGAACAAATACCTCTGGTATATAGTTCATTCGGCACATGGTCCAAAGTGCTGATTGTGACAGGTTCACCTCATAATTGTTGGTTGGTCCCTTCACTCTTCCACCCCACTATGTTTGCCATTGTTGCGTGGTAGACGTTCACGTTCATCTCCCCTTGGCGTCACCTGGATTCTGACGTCAGACAATTCTGCAGAATCATCCCCGCGACATTGAGGGACACCTTCAAGGTAGAATTGAAGTCAGCCGAGGTAAGCTATCTATGCCATTCCAAAACCAACCCGTACCCAGTTCGTGAATGTACTCGCCGCTTTGCCCGCTGTTAATGACAGGACCCGCCTGTACCAAACTCGCTATGAAGGGTAGTAAGAGCACAGTGAGATGGAGGGTTTTGCGTCGCATGTCTCGCATTCCGTGGTTTGTGAGTTTGATTCCCCGGTTGCGCTTAGTTGCTCTTATATTTGATCAACCAGCACCGTACCGCTCCGTGGACCTGTGTCCTCTATCGTAATGGTGTGGGTATAGCCTCGGCCAAGCCTCGGATATGCCCATGTCGACGAGGTGCACAGGTTATGGCTGGTTCCGCAGGAACTCCGTCGTCGGCGGCCGGTGATATTTCATTCGATCCTTTTTGCTCACATGCATGAAGTAATCACCGTACTTCAGGCATAAGTAACCCAGTGACTTGGTTGTACATATGCGAGCCACGATGATTTATTTTGTGGGGTAGGCGAACGACGGATTCATATGCTCCCAAGCGGTCCGGCCCTCGGCTAAGGCAAATGTCTCCACCTGCCTCACGATTTACGATACCCTCCATCGCGAAACAGCTGGCGGCACAGGGGCTGAATCCAAATAATGAACTTACGATCTTGTTTCACATCATTGTTCAATGCCGTTCCGCGGTGCTAGTGAGGTACAGCTGTAGTGCATCATGGCGGTGAGTACAATGGGCAACCTCAGGTATCACAAGCTCACCACGAGGACCCACTGCGCGTATCGAGGCTGTGACCAAGAGTGACAACAGTACAGTGAGATATAATTTCAAACAGAATGTGTTCAGCTGCATGTGTCGCGCTTCGTTCGACGATTTCTTGTCTCAAGCAAGTTCCTTCCGAGCCCTCATATACATTTGCCAGCACCCTTGTCGGAGCCGCCGGTGTGCTTCGCTTCGCTTGTGCGACATTCAATATGGCAATGAGGTAATGTTTCACAGGTTGATCGGACCCGCATACCCACGCCAACTTGTGAGTGTGCAGAAAACGAGGGGTTTGAATCATGTTCGATGATGAACACTTTCTTCCTGGTCGCTCTTTATTTGTCTGGCACCGTCTTCAAGACTGCGGGCATACATTTGCCTTGTCTCGCTTCTATCTTAAATATCTGCGCTAGTCCTATCATGGCTGAGACAGCGTCGCAATGTCCGAGAAGCGCTTTCGATCAACATGCCACTGTGGATAGAAGTTGTGGTTAGTCGTGCTCAGCAACACGGTACACAGCTGTCGAGATTCATCTGCTAAGTACCATGAAGAATGCTTGGAATGGCCAGACCCAGGAAATCAGGGACAACTCCCCGCATAGATGGATGTAGACTACGACACGCGACTACCTACGAGGGCGCCAGTCACTGCACCAGGACACCTGAGACCGCTCGGAGGGACTCCGCCTCGGTTCAGGTCCCAGTCCACCTACCACAACGCGCAGAAGATGCATGTAAATAGCCAAGCCCTGCTGATCGGATCGTGTAAACGCGACTCAGATCTCCTTCCAGGCTTGTAGATGCTTACATTTTCCTATGGTCTGTTCCACTAGGTGGTATGAGGTTTGTAGATATCTGAAAGCACTGATGCTTGTTCGCTTATCAAGACCACCGTTACTTTCGGATGAGAATACATCGAGAGCACGACATGAGACCACAGTGTCGTATGTCCAGACTGAGCCGAACGCGGGACAGATCTGACAGTAACAATATCATACCTGATTACAACATAGTTATGTCAATGCCCCAGATATGATATGTGGTATAAATCCCGAGGAATATAGACTTGGACTGCAAAAGAGGCTTTACAGTACATCGCGGCAGAACTTATTGATAGTGATAGGTAGGAACGTTATCAACGACAATAGTGACAAGGTGGGTATGTCGACCATGGCATGACGAGCTGCCAGATCAGTAGTATCTGAGCCTTCCACCAGCGGGAGGGGCGCTATCAACGGCGAGTATAATGATGCTCTGTCAATCTGAGCACACCTGTGGGAGTGCAATGGCTCTGGCACTCCTCCGCCACTATCATGGCTCGGATCAAGGGGTTGCCAATTAATCGGCCTCACTAATTGCCCCGCTGACTCCTCCGTTATTTGGCGATCTTTCCCAATCGAGTTAGCCAGACCCTCGAAGGCAAGCAGTTTCTCTTACCTCTCACTCCATTCTATGTTGTTAGTCCCGCTACGTTTGCAAGGACTTCCTTTGTAGCGAGTCAGTTTCCATAAGTATTTTCCAAGTCATCTCATACCAAATTCATTGCAACCATTTTCGGCCTCACTACGACCACCCACGGGGCCTGCTTTCGCAGAGTTTGCGTTGAACAGTAGCAAGAATGTAGCGAGGTGAAAACAGAGTGCTTTAAGCTGCATGTTGGATAGAGTCCTTGGAAATGTCTCACTATAAGCCGGTATGGAGTCTTCTTATACTCGTCTAACATCATCTGTGTCACAGGCTGTGGTCGTATTTTATCTTGATTCCCCGCAGTCTCGCTTCCGCGGCATACATCACATAGCATTCGGCGTGACTTGACGAGATGAGATTACGATTTACGTGTGATCCTGTGTTCTTGACCTTCAGATATTTATGTTCTATGTAATCGCCTGGACTCGACCTTCTTGTGATTATCCCTCCGACCATACGCTCGGTCAGCCAGCGGCCCCTTCAAGCAGCAGCGTACGAAATATAAGTCTTTCATTCTCAGAATGCGTGCACACTGCTAGCGGCCCCGCACGATGCGCCATGGATACGCTATTTGATAATAACACTGTTGTCGCTTTGAGCAGTGATCCGTTACGTTCCGCAGCGAGCTGACTGTTGGGCGCTGACTCACGAGGAAGTGAGTACTCCGTCATTGCAGCAAGGCGGTGCTGATCTATACATACACATATCTGTAGGGTTACAGCCGTCTCGGACCATTCCTGATTCTTCGACTCCGTTGTTTCAAATTTACAGCTTGGCTATGGTCGTCACTGCGGTTGATTGAGTGGCTCACCGACCGCGCGTGGCCGTCTGCTTTACTGCTCGGAGGGAGTCTATTCCGTGGTGGATTTTGCATGCATGGTCATGATCTATCACACATTACTCTTGCCGCGATGAGTGAGCAATCTTGAATCGCTGCAATTTTCATCGTCACTTGCCATCATATGTGCTGACGAATAGTCTTCAAGATTCTCTACATGCGTCATGTCGGTCGGCACTGCAACGATGGAGGACTAGGCTCTTGTGAGTTGCATTCCTGCGATTCATGGGAATACAAAGGACCACGACGGGTGACAATGGATATACTGAATAACACCCACATACAAAACATCGTAGCAGAACATGAGAAGCCATACACGTCCCACGCAATAACGTCAACTGGACGGGATACGGCAGGTAATAGTCTACCTTGGTTACAGCTAGTGTCTCTAGTCGGGGGACAGCTATGGTATTTCTATCCTTTGAGAAAACTCAGACTGTAACTTAATCAAGGATGTACCTTATTAAATGTAGATTTCAACTCCTCTAAGGAGATATTATTCTCGTACTGGTGAGAGGGCTCGTGTCCGCTGAACATTATATAGTGTAAGCAACTTCGTCCACCTGAAGTAGTCTCGCCGCAGTGGATTTCAGTGCTCGCACGCATAATTTGTTGCTGGGTTGTCCACTAAGTTTGGATACACATCAAAGAACGCCCTGTCACATGCCATCCACGCGTTCAATATGTTATTCTATGTATCACGATGCCGAAGTGAGCATTGTAGCGTACCTCGAGGGCTTTATCTAAGGGATATTTCTCATACCTCCTAGTTCATTCCTCGTAGTCCAAATTATTCGGTGGGGCACCTTTCAGGGAACCTTTCATTGATTGAGTGCCAGCTTCTGCTTTTCAAGTGAAGCCTTACCTAGTTCGTTGATGTGGCCACGACTCCCGTCAAATTCACGATGAGCGACTACAGGCTCGCACCGAGCTTATGCTGAGAAGCCGCAAGATCGCAGTGACATGGAGAAAGAGTCGGATCGAGGTCTAATCGCTCATGTAAGACTTACTAGTTTCATTTCATGCACATGGACTAAACCATAACTTGAATTTGGCTACTGCACGAGACCTGCGTTGCTAGCAGGCCCTGCAGCGCCGCAAATACCTCTTGGATAATGACACTGCCGTTGGTGAAAAAACAGTGTTTGATTTTGGGCACTTCGTCGGCCAAGGAGGCGATGACTCGTGCATCACGGTGCCATTCGGCCCGCTGCTGACGGTGACCGGGGTACGCGGAGTTTAGAAAAAAAACCTACACAACTTGCTTTTGAGGATGCAACTGCCACCCCGATAGCTGTGAGTATCATGATGATGGACTGGATGTTTCTGATATATTGAATGTCTTTATCGCCCATTTTTATCATAGTACAGCACACTTTTCTCAGAGCCACTGTGCGTGCGGGAATGTCTACACCCCCGCGTGCGTCAAAGTCATCATCTCTATCCACCACTTCAGACTCCCCCACCTGGACCCCTTCGGAAGAAAAGCAATGGCAGTACAAGGACTGCATTTCATGTCGCGTGGTCGGGACGGGTGCGCTGGGGTTGACGGGCTTGTATGCGATGAGCATGGCGCGTCCGAAGGCGCCAGGGAGCGTCTTCGGCAAGATGGTGATGGCTGGGATTGGAGTTGGTGAGTCGTCTTTCTACGTTCGCAGCATTTGTGCCGTGGTAGCCCCGAATTACTCGAGTCTCATACGCGGAAGGATGTCACGTACTGATGGATATACCTACTTGCGGCAGGATTTTTGGCTGGAAGTGTAGTGAGATGGAATATGACCCCTACAGAGATGCTTGGAGCGTTCGCTGACCAGTACGGTGGCGCTCCGCGGCAGCCTGGATCATAGTTCAGTACTCGGTCTGCGACATCTCGTGTGAGATCCATTTAGTTTGGTATAATTCAAACATGCTCAACCATCTGACTCGGATTTACATGGAAGGAGATCTTTGAACCATCTCGGTATACTCCACCTTGTCGTCCTTCGGCTAAACAGTGGGGTTACTTGCCCAGCGTACGTGCTTCAGGGGTTATTTCTCCCTTTGTGTTTGATCACGTCAGCACCGAATGTGTCTCGGAAAATTCGACGATCACAATGTGGGTCGCCCACCCCATCTGTTCATAGCAAGAATAAAATCTCCCCGCAGAACCCAAGTCTCCGAACTGTCGACTTGCATACTGAGCCACTCGTTTCAAAAGATTACCCAATTGGGTAATTTTGACAACGTGTTCATAGGCAATCGACCATGTCTCACCAAATCCGTCTCAACAGTCGTTAACCGAGTGGCATCTCCTGGAGCTTGGACCAATCAATGTTGATTGCTTTCAAAAAGTAGCCTAAGCAGGCTACTCGCCTTGTGGCTGTGAAAAGTGTTGAGACGCAATCACGATTGACAATGGCCAAGATGTGGACCTCACGGGCATATAAAATGACGCGTTGGGGGACCGCTTGGTTCATCCACAGCGCCTATCCACCTTTCAATAGAAACTCCATTTCCTTCTCCCGCCTCACTTATCGCTCCTCGTAGTCGTTCAGGCTGAACGCCATGCCGAAATCTGTATGGTCCTCACTTGGTATCGCGCGCACGTGTCACTCACGTATATACACAGACGTCTGCTCAATGTTGGTGTGGGGCGACCGTCAGCCGCAAGGCTGACCTGCGACGTCACCAAAGAATACATGCTCCCGACAAAGACAAATTGTACGACGGTCTACGCATATTCTTTCTCGCTGCGACACTGACAGATCCCGACAGCAAGCACAAATGCCCTTACGGCTGTGGATACGCAGCCCTTCAGAAGTCTAACCTAACGACGCACATAAACATTCAGTGAGTAGCCATAGATGATGGAAGGCGCGTCCCACTAACACGTCTGGCAGCACTGGTAGACGGCCTCACCAGTGTCCTGACTGCCTATTCGCTGCTAAAGACCCGTCGAATCTCAATCGGCATCGACAACGCTGCCATGGGGATGGACCGAAAGGACGTCCTCGTAACCCCGCGTCCGTGGGCAATCGCAATGCAGAACGTCAGCGACACACTTCTTCCTCAGTCCCCCCATCTGACTCTGGCACCCATCCTTCATCGCTTTCACCCACCGGAAATCGTATGGAGGATGAATGCACGGGTGGCTCTGCGACATACAGCACTGAGCCGATCACCGAACAGGCGCAGGTCGACATTGTGGCAAATAGCTCCCCGCAGAGCACTCCTCTCGACTCTGGACTATATACTACACCAGAAGCGTCAACCAATTCACAACTTCCGGAGCGAGAATCGCCCTCCGCGACTTACCCCACCATCCAACCTGTCTGTGACATGACTGTCACTGTAGACATGTTCAACAACTTCCTCGCCAAATACGGTGACTGGGACTGGCCGTCTGCATTCGAGTCTCTTTCCACGACCACACTCCAATACGGCATCGACAATGTTCATATGTCTACTCCGGCAGTCCTCCCCCTGAATGCCGCTGACGATGCCGCTGCGCCAGCCCCAGCGTGCCAGCACCCTTATGATGATCCGTACATCCTCGACGCACTCATTACTGTTCCCGCACCAATTCCTGTTACTCTTCCCTCCTACGCGACGCAGTATCATGTCACCGGTACTCACGGATACACGACTGAAGCATCGTTTCCCCATCATGCCCAGTCCTCACAGCCCCGGTCGTTCGCTCCGGATATGGGTACTTACTGGTATACCAACCAGCAAGAGCACAATACTTGGTCGTCTACGGTCGGTTTCGCAGCCCCTTCATATACAATCGATGATTCGGTACCTATTCACATCAACCATCTACGGGACGTGTACTCCGATCACACCGCGGCGGGCGGTTTCACGGCGCCAGAGCGATAACTGGAACATCCCTAACGATTTCTCGCTTGCCATAATATTCCATTTGTTTCACATTCACCCTCTAGGATACTCTAACACGCACCTGATACCTCTTTGCACGCACTCATTGTTACCTTTATCACACTCAGGTATTTTATCTGTATCTACATATCTCGCTTCTGCTACATGATGGTATCTGAAATCCGAATGAAACGGGGATTGTGGTGTCTTGTCACAACCTTCGAGGCGGTTCGTTGTTGACAACGTGAAGTATGGTCACGTCGATTGGGCGTGGCCCAGAAGGTCACGTGTACTAAGGCATGCAAGTCGCCCGAGTCACCCGAATCGTTCAAGTCAAAGCCACTGCCAGTGGCAGGCCCGCAGTCGCTCATTTTCTTTCTTGCCACGTACGTCGTCGGCCACTTCCAGGTTGAAATATTAACAGACTTGCATAGAACCCACTGACGAGTTCCGTTGTACAAGCAACTAAATCGCCACAAGGTTGTACGGACGACGTCGAAGCCAATTCGCGCACATTCTTGATGACCCTCCAAGATGATCCATTCAAGTTCGGAAACCACTTCCAACTCTCCCACTCCAATCAGTCCATTTTCGACCTATTCTCGCCTAAGTGAAGCCACTTCTGACGGTCAGCTTCGGTCTATCTCAGTCACCTGTTCGTGACTGACGCATGCCTACTTTTTCTTACATATGTGCATCCACGACATGTTCCCGCTTTCCGGCCGGTCCCCTTTTCATATCCGCGGGTTCACTCATCGATCAAACTTATCGCCGCGCCCAACAGAAGCGCCAGATCTCGGTGCCTTCAACTCCGTCTTTCGTGAACTCCAACAACTCCAGATCGGTCCCCCACGCATCCTTCACGCGGCTCTACCGGCGCTCGCGCTGCACGCGGACCCAGACGACCTCGAACCCGCATCCGCGTCGCCGCGCTCGGGCCTCCTGTCCGCGCTCCCCACGGATTCGGAAGCGAACGCGGGGTCGACTGTGTGGACGCAGGGCATCATCGCGTCGTATTTCGATCCGTCAGTGGCGAGCGCGCAGGCGCGAAGCGCGGTGGACGACCGATCGCGTGCCACAGATAGCGCGACGGACGACGACGGGGGTGTGCTCCTCGATCTGAGCTCTGGCGGGGACGTCGAAGACGCGTTCGGGCTCGATGGGTCGGATTCCGAGACGGAGGGGGAGGGGGAGGTGGTGGCGGTCACCGTCGTGGGATCCGACGCGGGAGGCGTCGTCCCGGACGGAGTGGACGACCCTGAACATCCTACGCTGGGCACGATTGACAGCGTGATCGAGTTCTTGATGTCGGAGAGAGACAGGGTACAGGCGGGTCGACTGGCAGAGCGCCGCGTGGTGCAGCACTATAGCTCAACGTCGGATGGCGGGCCGAGGCAGAGTCAGGATGCGGACATGAGGCGGGCGAAGAAGCGGCGGTGGAAGAAGCCGGTCAGGACGGTTCAAATATTGAGGCGCGAAGTCCCGGACGCACCGGAGACGGTGTCAGAGACGACAGTGCACGCAGAGGATGCGACCGGCGATGCGGATCGTGACGATGGGGATGGGGATGGGGATGGGGATGGAGATCCGAAGGCTGATTCGTCCTCGTCGCTCGAGGACGCGCAGCACCACTATAGGTCGACGCCGTCGACCCCTCCTCGAGCGAATCGCGTCCTCGTCAAACATGATGTGTTGAAACACAGCAAGTCGACGCCGACGCTCAAGGTCAGGACGATACCCCCTGATCCACAGATCTTGAAGCTGCGATGTCTCGCACACAAATTGCGACTCAGGTTCCCAGAGAATTATGAGCGCATCACTGCTTTGCTCAACCAAGACTTTAGTGGTGGAGAATCTGATTTTTCTGATCCCAGAGGCCCGGCACCACGCGCCAGGGATACCTTGATACACGTTTTCGTCGACCAGTTGAGTCGTCCTTTTTGTTGTTTGTATGGAGATGGACACGTTCTGACCGTGATTCGTCTTGCGCAGCTCTAATATTCTCATTGGACTTCTTACACACCACAAGAAACACCGGTCCTCACGTCGTCAGAAACGTCTCTCGCACGCAGCGCTCGCACTGCTTCTAGAACGAGGTCGGCCAATTACCAGACGATGTCTGGTGGCCTCTTCGCCATTATACCAACCGATGGAATCGGCCATGCAGCTTGGTTACGAGGTGCGGATATACGCACGCGTACCCGACAAAGGGGATGCGCCGGACAGACGACATCCCCATCTAACCGCCAACTGGCGGAAGTCAGACGCCAATTCGGTGGCTTCAAAGGGCCACGCACGTGGCAGTTCTACTGGGAACATCTCAACGGACTCGGATCACATGGCCGGGAGTGGAAGCGCCGCGCGTGCGGTGGCCGGACCTTCTGTGACGACGACGCGGGTTCGCTACAGAGAGCAGGGCGTGGACGAGCTACTGCAACTCAAACTCCATCAAGCAATCGCTGCCACCGACCCACCTCCCCCAAACGCCACGATCGTGCTTGCCACGGGGGATGGCAACGTGGGCCAATTCAACGAAGAAGGGTTCCTGGGTCCAGTTCGACTGGCATTGCAGCGCGGTTGGAAGATCGAGCTCTATGCGTGGGAAGACGGATTGAGCCGGGCATGGAAGAGGTCGTTCTCGGACGGGCCATGGAAGGAGCGATTCAAGGTCATCAAGATGGAGGATTTTGCGGACGATCTATTGGAGGTGGAAGCGACCGAGGGGAGGTAAGTTTGACGTCGTCTTTACACCGTTTTTTTCCCTCTTCGTTTCTGTTTTCTCGCTTCGGCTTCTTAATTTATATCCCCGGGCTGGAGTTGGGGTGTGGCCCGAATTCCGGTAACGTCGGACAGATGCTGTCGCGACTCTTGTCGCTTAGCGTTAGCGTTACCATGGATGGTGATTCTCCTTGCACGTTGTGTCGCTGCATGTCCTCGGTCTGTTCATTCCATCACGAATCTGTATCTACTATCTACGGCTGCTCTGCTAGTGTAGTTTTTGAAAGGCATCACGCTCATGCGGATCATGAGTATAAATGATTGACTGTATTAGACGTCGAGCTGACCTCGCGGAGGCGCCAAAGTTGATTAAATATTCACGTGTGCGGTTTCCTGTAACGATCTCAGCGCACTACCCGACCTGTTTGACATCCAGAGACGTCCGAGTCGATAAAGGGCATGAAACACACCTCGTCCATTCCCTCACGTTGCTACTGACGTCGACTACCGTCGACTCTGTCATAACCCATACGTGGCATAACCAATACTCTGTGAGAACACATACAGTTTTTGGATGTCTAGAGGTGATATGCAGGGATTTTCGACATACCCATACAATATGCCTAAATAAGGAAATTAATTATGTCATAATCATTTTTCCATGTCGAATTTGCAGTTTTCATAACCCATATAGATATGACTTGATGTTAGATAATTATTTTTCTGCCATAGATGACCCAATGAAACCTATTGACATGCTAAAAAAAAGGCCTAAGCTTCGTGGTCCAGGATCATAAAGTGAAACTTGAGGTTGAGCTGAAAGCTTGTCGACCCACTTCCTGTTCCAGGCAATAGATCAGGATATCCATGATGTGGTAATGGATGTGAAAGCAGCGTGTACTACGCAGTCAAAAGAAGTGGATGATGAACCTGTCAGACCGAGACCCACCTGCAAGATAGTCGAAGAATACATCAGCGAGCTTGATGGTCCATATGCGCGAAAAATTTGAGTCGGCGCCGACTGGGTTTATGGACTCGGGCATGAAAGACTTGAAGGACTAATTCGAACGTACATAGCTGACTATCAACAGTGACAGCGGCCATTTAAGTAGCTACTATCATTTTAAATGCCATTATCTGTTTATACTCGCTCTCGCTCGAAACCCATACTCTGTCATAACCCATGCTCTGAAGCGTGTCTGGAACAGTGTTTGTACTCATTTTATTCTATTTCCTGTCGATCGATCGTAGCATATGGAAATTGACGTCACAACACTCGCAGGTGACTAAGCGTGGTTTTGACAATCGTCGACAAGCTATGTACCGTCTAAATCGGGGTGAACTTGTTACCGTTCTTTTGGACTCGTCGGCGTGGCCCCTGCCAGCGATGATCACCGTATTGCTTCCAAGACTCACATGCCAACGTAGAAGGTTCGGGCGCTGTAAGTTAGCTCGCTGGATGATCGATGACATCGATGACCCCTGAGGGCCTGACGTTCCCCTCCGGACTTGCCCGGTGCTGACTACATTCCAACCACTCTACCGCGCCGTCCCGCCAACCTGTTTTACCGCTCGTCCCTGAACGTCGTGTCATGTCGAACGACTACCTGAAGCGCCAACGAATGAGGCTCGAGGCGACCTTCGGACTCAGCGTGATGGAACCATGGGAGAGGATGATGACCCGTGAGCACACGCACCGTGGTCACTGGACGACGTCTCTTATGAGACATTCTCTTTCGCAGTGATCTTGTTCACGCTGTGCGCACTCCTGCTCGTCTCTGGGCTGTATCGGTATCTACCGCAACAAGTCTCCTTCATGCGACGGAGCGCAAGCTATTACTTGTGGGGTCAAGTGGGGACGAGCGGCTGCTGCGGCACCTCGTCGACAACTCACTGAGGGGGTTGTGACGCTCGCGTCGCGTGCGTGTATCATACATGTCTCAAGGGCGTCACGTACGAGGAAAGGTTTTTCGCGCCCGATTCGACTGATGTTGCATTACAGGGGGAATTTTGGTTTGTATCGATCGGTGGACCGTGGAAGAAGGGCGTCGGGTTTATGTACCAAGCTGAAGAGGGGTTATAGTATCAGCCTGTTTGCTTTCGTGCCTGTCGCACAGTTCTTAATTATGTAATCAGGTGCGGCTTTCACGTGGCGCTTGTGCGTGCCACACACCGTCTCTACGGAACTTCTAACTGCACCGTGAGACTCATCAACATCATCAATCTGGGTCGCATCTTTCTAGTTGAACTTTCTTTGCTTCTCTAACCTTCCAGGCCTAGGTAAAAATCTCGTCAATCTTGCTGGCGTACCCGAGAACTGAGGATCATCTTCAGGCAGTGGATACGTTATGCCGGATCGTTTTCAGGCTTCGCCGCAATCTGTACCGAGTAAAATGTATCTCATGCACGTATGCGCTCGAATTTATTGCCACTCACAAGGGTCAATATATCGATCAATCAAGAAGGGTCATCTTGGAAGATGAGGAGAGTCGTTTGCTCCATACGACTTTCTCACACAGGGTGGGTGTTCTTTCATGCACCGTCGCTCCGATTAAGCGCCGTTCGTGAATTGAACAGACGTCCGTGCACGAGGACGTCCGGTGTTTGTCTATTGTTCAGCTCGCAACGTTGATACTTCGACTTGCGGTCCTCGGATGGCGAAGCTCGGGTCCGTCTGGTTTACACCACACTCACCTTACCACTCGACTTCCATCAAGTGAAAGAAGGAAGAAGCACGAGAGAAGTTTCACGTTTCCGTGACACTCGGTCTACCCGGCTTGGCACATATTTTACTGCTACCGTTGGCTTCACGTTGACCTTGGATACGGCGGACAAGAACAGCGCGTATCTAACGAAGTGGATGGCGTCGGTCTGGCGTGCAGAAGAGATCCACCGCACGGGGAATTGCATCGGAAATAGATGCGTGGATCATATTTGACATGCGCTTATCTGGTTTTCTCCCCGTGGCACTCGAGACTTGCACCAGACTTTCGGAACGATGTCATGCATGTGACATGTTTTTTGGCATCGGGGGACGTAACTGGAAATACATCCTGGGCCTCATATCAAATAGTCACGTGTCGACGGACGAGGGCACGCAAGGTAAAAGGGGGACGCTGGCGAACAGGTGCGATCGTGCCCCCGCCGAATCTTCCTTCTTCGCTGCATCCCCTTCCCCTCCCCGATGCTGCTCTCCACCACGTTCCCCGCGGTGCTTCTCATCGCCGCCGTTACCCTCCTCTACGCTCTCTATCGCCAGCTCACTAGGCCGAAGCCTCCCGCGCCCCTCCCCCCTGGCCCGAAGCCCCTCCCCGTTCTCGGCAATGTCGCCAATCTCACTCAGAAACAACTCTGGCTCTCCGCAGAGCGCTGGGCGAAACAATATGGTGCGTCCCCCTGGTGCATGTATGCACCCCCGCTCACGTCTTTTCGATAGGTCCCATCACCTACCTCCACGTCGTCGGCCAGGGACTCGTCTTTCTCAACACGGCCGAGGTAGTGCTCGAGCTCATGGACAAGCGTGGTGCGATATATTCCGACAAGCCGCGTCTCGTCATGGTCGGAGAACTGTGCGTTCACTTGCTCGTCCCCTTCTCTACTCGATCTCATCTCGTCCGATCAGGTGCGGTCTAGAGAACGTGATGGCGTTTACTCCATACGGGGATCAGGCGCGCCGTCAGCGGAGGCTGATGCAAGCCGCGTTCGGGTCGTCCCACATCAAACGGTACCAGCCGCTCCTCCAGCTCGAAACGAAGCCGTTTCTCAGAGGGCTTCTAGAAGATCCGCTAAACTTCCAGGATCACCTACGGCGGTGCGTGTTTTATGTGTTTTTTATGCGTCTGTTCGGGACGACGTTCCGTTCGGGCGGTCGTTGATTACGTGATTATTAGGTACGCTGGCGGGTTGACCTTGTTGGTCGTGTATGGACACCACGTCCAGTCGACAGACGACGCCTTTTTGAAGCTCGCAGAAGAGTGCGTCGACTTGCTCGCCAATCGCATCGCGTCTGGGGGCGGGATCTGGCCCGTAGACATATTTCCTTCCCGTACGCCGCGTCCGTCGTCTCAAAGCCAATGCTTTGCTGACTTGGCGACGCGTCCCTTTCTAGTGAAGCACTTGCCAGACTGGTTCCCAGGCGCAGGATTCAAAAGAAACGCCGTCGTCTGGAAAAGGAAAATCGAAGAGTTCGTCGAGAAACCGTATGCATTCGTTTTGAACGAGAGGGTATCGTCACTCCATTTCCACTCTCCGCACACGGCTCATGTATAGACAGCGTAGCGGCATCGCCAAGACGTCATTCGTCTCTATGGTGTTGGACGAGATAGAAGACAAAAACAAGGTGCTCAACTCGCAAGAGGACTTTGACTTGAAATGGACGGCAAACTCGATGTATGCTGGCAGGTTAGGCGCGTCCTTGTGAATGAGCTTTCGTTCTCACTGATAACTCGCGAACTAGTGTCGACACCGTGAGTGCCTTCCAGCGACATTTTCGCAGAAAATTTACGATGGAGTACTTTTGACTGCCAGACCATCACGACCATCTCTCACTTCATCCTCGCGATGATGCAGCACCCCATCGTGCTCAAGCGCGCACAGGCGGAGATCGATACGGTGGTTGGACAGAATCGTTTGCCGACATTTGAAGACCGCCCGTTCTTGCCCTATTGCAATGCGGTCTTTACCGAGTCGCTCAGGTGGAGTGCGGCCGTACCTCTGGGTGAGTGCCGACCTAGTCTAGTCCATAAATGGATACTTAGATGCGACAAAAGGTCTTCCACACAGATTGATGGAGGACGACATTTATAACGGCATCTTGTTACCCAAGGGAACCCTCGTTCGTCGACTCGTTCTATTTTCCATACGTAATGCTCATCCAGATGTATACCAGGTGTTTGCAAACATATGGTGTGTTTGAGCTGGATATATGCGTACGAGCTATGGCGCAGGTTAATCTAGATATGTCTTAGGACGATCCTCCGCGATCCAGCACTTTTCACGGATCCTCACGCGTTCAATCCTGATCGGTACCTCATTCCAGCGCCAGATGAAGCCACAGAACGTCGTCGCGATCCACGGTCGTACGTCTTTGGCTTTGGAAGGCGGTACGTGCGTCCGCCGTGCCAAAAGACCCGAACGCTCACGCTCTGCGCACAGTCGATGTCCCGGGATGTACCTCGTCGAGTCTTCAGCATGGTTGTTGATCGTGTCTATGATCGCGACGCTGGACATGAGCAAGGCGCTAGACGAGGATGGGCTCGAGATGGAGCCCGAGGTGGTATTTGACAACTCGGTCTTTAGGATGCCGAACCCGTTCAAGTTGGCCGTCAAGCCGCGGTCCGAGGCGGTATTGAGGTTACTGGCGGAGGAGCCGGCGCCAGGTGCGTAGGGGCATGGTCGGACCGGTGGTTCCGGCTCGCCTACGATTTCGTCTTCTTGGCTGGTTGGTTTTTGCAATTTGTTTCGGGACGTTGAGAACGTCCGTCGGCGGCGGCGAGGCTCGTTCCTCGCTGCACCTTTTTTCTCTCGCTATTTTTACGCGTTTCACGTCACGACTGGTTACGATTCCCTTACGAACGATAGAATGATAGTATTTTTCTTTCGCTGGGCCTGGCGATAGGATCGCGAGCTGGCGATGGCGCCGTGGTGGCGTCGAGATCTCCAGAGTTCTGCTGCGAGGGCACTACAGGTCTGGGCTCATGTGGCGCCGTCTCGAGCAGTGATCGACACAATTTCCGGGTAGTCCAGTTCAATGGGATTCAGGCACAGTATTCCAGTGGGGATGGCACTTTCCGTTGGAAGCGTTTGAGTGGCGTGAGGTTCCGGAGCACATGTCATAGTCCCAGTCAGAGTCCAAACGGACGCAAAGTACGGTGTGAGGCGCATTTTACAACCAGGCATCTATGCACATCACATGCCGATGGTACAACATGCGAACGAAACGATGAGCGATACACGACTTTCAGTTACGCACACGAATTTCCTGAATAGATAGATCATCCACACCCCTGTTAGGTGAATCCGCGCCCTTTCACCTCTTGGACACCGTCCTCGTGGTGACCTTGCTCCGCCTCGTTTCGACGACCCTCTCCGTTCGCCGTTGCTGCACGCTCGCCACTGCGGCGGGCGGTGGCGGCGGCTGTGGCTGCGGCATCGACATGCCCACGCCGGCATCCACGCCCCCGAGGTCGACCTCCTGCTCGAGCCTCCGGATCTCCATCCCGAGCTCCTCGAGATCGTTGGACCCGCGGCGTCGCATGCTCGGAGCAGGAATGACGGGGTAATCGGCGGCGTCCTTCGGCTCGAATATCGGAAGGCGCTCGTTGGCGATGTCGTGGCGACGCCTGGGCGCGGAATGGGGGTGTCAGTGGAGGGAGCGAGAAAGAGGACGAGGAAGAGAGGAGACGCACGCATCTGCGAAGCTGTGGATGTAGTGTCTGATCTGCGTGCCGTGTGCGGTGAGCATGTCGGGGCCTCTTTGCGTGTCCATGGGGATCATCGCCAGCTCGGAAGCGTTCTCGGCTTCTTCTCTGTTGAGCGAAAGCAGTCGGTCAACGATCACTCGGACGATCTCGAGGGAAGAATACGGCAAGGCGCAGAGAGCGCGGAGAAAGGGAGAATAAAAGAAAATAAATAAAAAGTATACCGCGTCGATCGCGAGACAGTGACAGATCAGCGCGTAACCTCCACGACCCTGCGTTTGGAAACCCGAAAGTCGCGTTTTTGAAACACACCTGAGAAGTTGGAAGACCCGTTGCATCTTTCCGACAGCCAAAATTTTGTTCCTGATCTGTTGTCGCCGCGCTGCGACATCTGCGGGTGGCAAGGCGAGATCGACAGGGAGGTCATCCTCTTCCTCCTGCTCGAGCTCTTCTGGGCTGCACGTCGCGAGGATCGCGAGTAGCATTTCGGTGACTGATCGAATTCCCGCGTCAACCCGTGAAGCGCTCGAATATCAGAAAGCGACGCACTCTTGGCACCAACAAAGGGCAAACTCCATGTGAACCCGTCCATGAAGTTCGGTAGCCAGTACGGATGAGTGCTCGAGTTGAACTGCCTGATCGTGATGTTCTTGTTGGCATACTTGATGATGGCGCCGCGATTGTGGTAGACGTCGAGGTAATTGGGTGCGCTGAAGACCGTGATCACAGACGGAAACTTTTTGGTCGGCGTTTTGCGATACATCATGTAGCTTGGAGAGTACAGATGACTCGCGATCGAGACAAGAGATACGACGACGACGCACCCTGCATCTTGGGCTTCGTGTCCTCGCACGATTCCAAGGAGACCGTTCCGCTCGAGGAACTTGCATGCTGCTTCATACCTTTCGCGTCGTACCGCCTCGCCGTTCGTCACGTGGACACCCACCGGATGAATGACACACTCACGTATAAAAGAACGAGCAGCCCCTCGTCGCGTTGTGCTCGAATGTTGTCCCTGGGGGTAAAGCAGGACCATGCGCGGATGGCTCCTGCTCGTATCCAAAGTTTACGACAGGATCCGACCATAGCAGGTCACACAGCAAGCCGCTAGATCCGGGCTCCTGGAAGCGATCGAGCTGTGCGTAAAAAGTCGTCAACCAGACATCCGGCTAAGATCCGGGATATGGAAAACGAGTATGGTGACGAAACGCACTTTCCGGATGTCTTCCAAGGAGATGAGTTCCGGGGAAAGGCCTCCGTGCACGCAAAAGAAGCGCCCGTCGACGAGTGCCGAGACAGGAAGTGCATTGAAGGACTCTAAGCATGCGTCGTAAACTGCTTGAGTGTACTTGTGAAGGCCTGTGCCAAGAAATAAGACGCCTTTGAGCTTTCGCGAAGCCTGAACGAGGAGATGCGTACATTCTCGCTTGAAAGTGAAATATTCAGTTAGATGCCGACATTCGTGGTTTCCACGAAGAAGGGTGATGTCTTTCGGGCGCTGGATCTTGAGCGCGTAGAGGTATAAGAGGCACTGGTGGATAAACGGCGTGTTTTGCGAGTCGATGAGAACAGATCAAAGTCACACGCACTTCGATACCAAAGTTTCCTCGATCGACGTAATCACCCAGGAACAAATACGAGCTCTCTGAAAAGCTCCCTCCGATCTCGAACAATTTCATGAGGTCATACTCCGGGGGAAATGGATCAATCAGGGATTCGAAATGGAAGAGACGGAACGAGACGGCTCACGTATTGACCATGGACATCTCCGCATACTATGATGGGTTGGGCGATGACACGCGACCAGTCAGCTGGACTGGCGATGATCCAATAGGAAGAAGGCTCACTCGTAACGGGACTTCCTACATTGACTAGATTTGGTTCACGAGACAAGATAGCTGTCGTTTTGGTGACAATATAAAGCGCCTGTTTCTCGGTCAATCGCCCTTCTTTGAAGAAATGTTGCTTCATAAACTCGACGTTTGGCACCATATGGTTGTCGCCCGGTGGGCCATACTCCCTGATGAAGAGTTGGTCGTCTGCAGGTGTCCGGTCGGCAGGTGGTTGAACCTGTATACACAGAAATGGATCAGAAAACGGTGGTCAATCATACTGCGATTCTCCTGTATGGTTGAATATGTTCAGAGCAGGATGGTCATAAGAGACTGACATTGGGCATCGCTCGTTCTTTTAAACTTACTCCAGGTTGAATGTTGTTCCATTGGGGTACGCCGCCAGGAAGAACTGGGTCGTAATCTTGTTCGTACGTGTTGCCATAGGACGATGGGTTCGCATAACCGTGGGGGTGAGGATGGTAGTAATCCTGGTTTGATGTCATTCAGATCGTGAGCTGGGTATCTGTTGCTGGGTATCGGGCGCGTCTGTTGGAGGTCAAACGTGAGTTGCGCGGTGCCTTTTGGTTTCTCACTGGAAGCTTATGTCTGTTTTCATACATGCTGAGCATCCTTTTCTGGTCACCATCATATACAGCTTGTATAGCTCGGATCGGCCTGCTACATAGTCACCCTACCCTACATACATGGATAGATTCGTGTCCCGAGGCCGGGCAACCGGCCTCACCTCACCCCGGGTTGGACGATACCAGCTTATCTCTCACCGAAAGCGTCGGACACGTTTCTTCATCGCTGTGCTTCGTTATTCCGCTCGTCCGTGCAAGCAGCCAATGACCATCTCGGATACAGAAACGGTCACACAATCCATTAATCGCAAGAAGGCTTCTGCGGAGCGAGCAGTCGAAGGCCAGGTGATTTCCGTCTGTGTACGAGTGTTACCTTGCCTTGGCCTGGGCGTCTAACCCTCGGGTTGTATCAATCGCCGTCCTCAGCTCACCACCCTTCCGTGATCACCGGAGGACCAAGTACTCTGGTGCTGTGTTGCGCAGAAATACGCAGTACCAGACCTTATATCCGTGCCTCGCCATAGGACGATTCCAGAAGGTCTTCAGAGAGAATGCGAAAGCCACGAGGCAGGAACCATTCGCCGGAGGTAATCCGCGTTGTACTATCCCCCTTTGCAAGAAAGCATGCGCTTGAACTAGCGCAGTTAATTATCCTGGACTTATAACAGCTGTACGAGAGATCCCGATATGAAGATTTCAGACAAGTTTTTGGTTCAAGTACTGGCCTGGAGCGAAGTCCTTCGAAAGAACATCATCGCTCGGATTGAGTAGAAGCAGGTCCACGATTCCCTCTATCGGCAAAGAACTTGAAGAACGACAGCGCATGGTCTGAGCTGTCCAGACGAACTTGAGATAAGACTTGGTCGTAGTCCATGGGACAAGATGAGGAGCGGTGGCACTGCTGTGGCGGATATTACTCGCGTCCTCGTCAGACACCACGACATGACGGATTTTCTGCAAGGACTTGACCCCGGAAAACTCATCCTCGGCGGTGCAGTACGACTTGATTTTCTGCGTCCTTCCATCGCCCAGTCTGAGTGTCCGCCCAGGTCTTGTCCTTCGTCCTCAGTCCATTTGCCGCCCCGGCGTACAACCTTCCGATATTCCTCTTTGGCCTGCTTGCTCACGAGAGCACCGACGCCGTACGGTCATTCAAGCTGGTGGGCCCCGTGTCCTCCTCTGCTGTGTCACACCATACTCACCCGCGCGCCTGGTTCCATCCAACAGTTCTTCGGCCTCTTGTCAGCTTCCATTCTCTTCGACGTTGTCTGGGCGTTCAACAACGATCAAACCGGCTTTGGAAGATTCCTTCTCTTTCTCTTGGTGGTACTCAAGGCGCGTGCTCGGCTGCGCTCGCGCCATGACCTGGCCACTGACGTCACTCTCTTCTCCAGTTCCCCACCGCCGCGACCTTGATGAATGCCCTCCACCAACGCGGCTCCCAGTTCATGGGCCTCGGCGCCGATGTCAGCGGTCCCACCGGCGAGTCCTTCCCCTCATCTCCTTCCCACTTCCACCCGTGCTGACTCCGCAGCAGTCTGGGCTATGCCGGGCGGCTTCACCTCGGGCGGCCGCGAAGGCTACCAAATCGTCGAAGACGAACCGCGCCCGAATCCTCTCCCCCGCGGCCCCGCGCCCCCACCCAAGTTGGCTGCCGCCGCGGCGGTCACGCAAGCAGCGCCCGCCGTCGGCGTACAGCCAGGCAACTACCAGAATGCGTGAAGGCAAGAGCGAAACCCGTCGCTGCATGTACGTTTCTAGGTGAAAACTCGGTGATGCCTCTGGCATCTCCGGGGAACAATCTTGTCTTTCCAGTTCCTTTACCTCATTTCCCTCTGGATAATTATCATGATGCAATTCCATTCGACCCCCATCGATGCTGCCAACGTGCGGTGTGAGCGTTCGTATGGCTGACCTTGAAACCTTGTCACCATCTAACCTAGCGTAAGACAACTTGAAGCTCCAGCTAATATACAACCCTGGTACTGTGACGGCCGCACTTCAAGCACTTGATCTGAGTCACTCCACATCTCTCCGCTATTACATCATGTGTTCAAGTCACCGGTCACCCTTCACACGCCCGAGTCGCCCATAATCTCCTTCAACCGGTCCAGCTCCATCCGGGGTATAAACTCCACTTCAAAGGGAGCTGCGTGCGCAATCATGGTGTCTGTATAAGCATTCGTATCGATTGGTGCATCCGGACGCTCCTCAATGCGGAACGACCAAAGCAAGAGCGCCAGATTGACGAACAGTGACCTGTACCCAAGGTATCGTCCTGGGCATACCCTAGACGGCTGTCTGCGTCGCCCAAGAATTCGAAGACGACATAATTAACCTACCTTCGACCAAAACCGAACGGATAGGACGTCATGTCGTTTCGGAGCCGACCGTCGTCAATCCATCTCTGGGGATCGAATTCGTCCGGTTGAGGGAATGCCACCGGATCTCGAGATATAGCCCTAGGTGATCCACTTAGCAGCTTGGCAGGCATGAATGGTCTCTATAATTACAGGTGACATCCAATGACAGTCGCACCCGCGGGAATACATTGACCCCTCTAAGACATCAAGTTCGGCGGAATGTCCTTTGATAAAGTAAGCAGCTTACCCAGATAATGTCCCGAGTAGCGCAGTGTGGAATTCCTGTAGGCAAGTGCAGCTATCGTCACTACTTGCGTGCTTAAAAAATCCCTACCATAAGGTAATACGGGTCTCCAACGAAGGGTTTCCAATACAAAAGCATGAACCTGAGGAAGCGAGTCTGAATCATTCCAGCTTGGTGCTGGCACGGCGGTCAGAGATTCAAGGGTAATGGTAGCAGAGTGTTGCCCCCACTTACTTCTATCCTTTCCGATGATCGTGTCCAGCTCTTCTTGTGCTCGTTTTTGTGCCTCTGTATGACAGGCAGCAGCCAAAATCATGTTCGTGATTCCCGCAGCACTCTTTTCACGAGACGTATTTGTTCAATCCACAATGCGATCAACCAGGGAGAACTTACTGTCTCTGAGCCGCCACCATACAGATTTCCGGCAAGATAAGCCATCTCATCCTTGGATAGCCGATGCTCATCAACATGTTCCAGAAGTGTTCTCACGAACGAATTGCCACTGCGATTGTTTTCCTTCAGGCGAGCGTCCGGTCTAAGTGATAATCAAAATCTAGCTGTGTGATGCCGCGCTTACCATTTCTGATAGAACGCGGTTCATTTGCTCTCTAAAGAGTTCAAGCTCAAAGTTGTGATACTCCTTTAGTTCACGTCCGTATCCAGGAATGTACTTCAGCAAGGGGAAACGATCGACGAAGTAAGCTCCAGGACGCATCGCACGTTGTAAGTTATTCATCGCTTTGTGAACCCGGACGACTTCTGGATCGTCATTCGATGTCGGCGTCGACTTTCCATACGCCACACGCAGAATAATCGATGCGGCAAAGCTGACAAGTTCGCATCGATTAATAGACCGTCTTCATCGAAGTGCGAGACAAAACGTATGCTCACCGTTGTACGTGCGCCTTGTGGTTCTTCGGGTCGTCGAGGATGTCCGTGATGACGTTCTTTGCATCTTCCAGCTGCATGTCTTGATAAACGCCTATCGCCTTTTGTTGCAGGTGGGCGTGCGCGGCTCTCCTGAACCGACGCAACCGCTCGCCGCTGCGCAAGAGTGCGAGGCGCAGATCCCTGGACACGAACTCGCCAGCGGCGATCGAACGGGGACGGTCCGCGAGCACGCCGCCGTCTTTCTCCATTATCTCTGCCACGGCCTGTCCGGTCCAATTCGACGATCGCCGAACGACGACGCACGTCAGTACACGCGACGATGCAGCGGGCGAGACGAAGAGACCGTACCTCGACCCGGCCGACGACGACGACGACGTTGCTCCCCTGGCGTAGCGTGACCACTGGGCCGTACTCTGCGACCCAGTCCGCGAGGGTGCGTGCCAAGCTGTCGAAGCGATGGGCCGGATCAATCGCCTAGGGTCGCAGGACTGGACGGTCGATCTCACTTTGTGGCGGGAATCGGGGTTTCCCAGAACCACCGCGCAGGCGGTCCAGGCGGGAGGGGAACGCCGTTCTTGGAGGTGAACGTTGCCTGACGCTTCTTGTACAGGAAAGTTGCGACGACGGCGGTTGTCGCCAGCCCGACGAGCCAGTCCACAGCCAAGAGATTCGTGAACGCTCGCAACGACATCACGAAGGTCGGAAATTGGTGAGGGGTGAATGTCAGCCAGGACCTGATTGCTTTGTACCGTTTTCGAGCCGTGCCATTTTAAATGAGTGCATGACCTCCCGCTTGCAGAGCGTGCCACCTTTCAGCCGTGCTGAAACGTCGCCGTTTAAAACTAGGGACTATCACCATGCGACTACTATGTGCTGTCTTCTTATCTGACGCTTTTATTGAACAAAGATGTGTATGTTGTCTGGAACGTTCCATCAGCCCCACCACAACTCCGAGGAGCGGAACTTTTCGATCGAGGCACAGGGGAATGTCAATGAGGTGCAGCGTCAGTATGGACAAACCCAGGACCCAGACGATGTGATGATCATACGCGTGTGTAATCCGCTTTGCTTACAATGTCTCTGAAATTAGAAACTAGGATACGGGTAAATAGAGCAACCAGGGACTCGGAGGCGTTTGGTCTCATGTATCCATCAAGTTCGAAACAGATCTACCAATCGATCTACTGTCAAGACACCCCATTGCTTCAAACGAGCATCACCTTGCCAATTTCTACGTAAGAATCGGCTCTAGTGCGTCATGCTCCAGCTTCGATCGACCAACTTATGTGCATCCATCAGTGGTGGTCAGTACATGTTAGCTGGAACTCCTGTTCGGCGCGGACACCAACGTTGAAATTTCACTCGACCAACCTGACGCATGGCAAGGCGACCAGGCATCGTACAGTAGGCATCTTTACCTCCGAGTTGCCAATCTTGTGAATAGGTTCATTATGAATGCACCTTTCACCCAGGTGGCCGAGGAGTGACCAGCCCGACAAATCTGAGAGTCGAGTCGTTGGTCCGTGCTTACTTCGCGAAGCAAGACCAGACGGGGTCACCAGGTTAGTCTCGTGTGTCATTCAATCAGCCAGTTTCCACTTACCCGACCGATTCATCAGCAAATGTAAAAACGATCCACCGGAAAAACGGCGTCAGGAACACGCAGAATTACAGTCCATCGTCCATATACAGCCCAGACGCGGAGTTCCATCATGACTGCAGTCGTCAGAGCAAAAAGCGGGTCACACCGTGACTCACACTCAACTGCAGAGAGAAGTGCGCATACGTTGAGGCTTGAAGTCATAGATTATCTCGCCTTGAAAGCACAGATAGGCTACAGTCCTCGAATCGTACTCACTGTTGAGAAGATAGCGTAATGACCTGATGACGAGAGTTGATAATACGCCGCACTCCTACAAGTAGGCATTTCAGTATCTCCGTTGCTGTCATCCGCGGGGCCAGGCTCCCAAGGCAATTCAGCTAGCCTCCTATCTGAGTCCGTGCCATAATACTCTGAAACCTTTCTCCGAATTTCGCCAAGGACTCTTTCAGAGGTTGATGTAGGTTTGCCAGAAGTCGAAAACATTCGTGCCAAGATTTCGCCAGGTAGCTTTTCCCACAGCTCTTTGTCTATGTCAAATAGTACAGATGTATGAACCCCCACATCGGGTAGACTCCAGTTTGTCTTCCACGGTCTGCACAAACATTTGACAACACGAGCAACCTCTTTCTGCTAACCGCTATAGGACTACTTTCAAATAGCGCAGAACAAGTGATACGGCTCTCCATAAGTCCTGGAAGAACTCTGTAAGATAATTTTCAGTGCACTGGTGTGATATAGGCAAAGATGGAGTACTATCTTCGTTCTGTGCCGTAAATGTCGATCGTCAACAAAATGGAATGATAACGAAGAGACCAGGAGAACACCAACCCGGCGTGTACCACAACGAACGCAGTAGGTGCAGTGACAGTGTAGTTCTCTGGAAAATAGCTTGGACGACTTGGTGATCCCAGAAAACGAACTCGTACAAAAAGTTGCACCAGCCATGGACTTCGGATGATGCAGCAGAACGTTGATTCTCGCGCAGGATGTTCCTGTGTTCTGCATAGCGTCTTTGGCGATTTGAATGGATTGGTGCAGTGCCTCAAGGATTGTCGAAATGAAATTTGCCCAAGCTGATATTGTCTCATTCGACAGCTTCCATTGAAGCTGACCACCTACTTCGCACTCTCCTCCTTCTGGCATGATGTGGTCCTGGAGGTCACCGGCGTGTAATTGTTCAGTTGAACAAATGATCACTCCGAGGTATTCGGAGTTACCCCCTGTCTCGACAACGCGAAACACAAAAAGGAGCATATTCAAGTTGTTCAGTCATCGTACAACATAAATCTCAAATATTTCAAGAGACAACCATTTGCCCGTTGTTTCAAATGGAACCGAAACCAACCCAAGCTTGCTGTTCGAGCGTGCAGATTTCCTTCTCGTCGATCGCACATTTGCCCATCTTACACAGGCTGTGCCGACCTAACATCCATCTGGATCACCTCGGCGTGCTCCTGCACACATCCATCATTGATGTCGCGGTGCTCAAACTCCCCTGTTGCAATGCCGGGGCTGCGGTCGGACAGTGACAAGCCAAACGGGGTGTCAATCCCGTCGCCAGGTCTTTCCTTGACATCGCGTGCATACAGCTCCCGGATGCTCAGGACGAACTGAAGGGGTATGTTGGCATGTCTTCCAGGATGAACAACGGCATCACCCGTAATCCTCCCATCAGGAGTTTGCTCGATGCAGCCAACACGTTGATGAGCGCGAACAAAAAGACGCTGAGACGACAGACAGCTGTTAGTCGATGACTCATGTGCTCGAGAGTATTGGGGCGGTGCAGAGGGGGAAAGGAGGCGACTTGCAAGAAATACAGTACGCTCTGCTTTACGAGCAAATTCATGTACTGATTGATTTGCCACTGCAATGTCACCCTGAACATCTGAAGCAACTGTTGCACGAATCGGACCAAGACAAGCGTAAAGGCCCCTTGGGCGATTTGTAAAATGATTGTTCCTTTCGTCCAAATAGGCGAGATGGGTGCAGCCTGACAAATCGAAAAGCCGAGTCTCTGGTTCGTGTTTGCTTTATGGCGACCGAGGAGCATAGCGATAGTGGTCGACTGGTTAGTCTGGCGTATAACTCGTCCAGTTCTCTCTACATACCCAAGTGATTTCTCGGGTTTTCGTCAATGACAGTAGCGAGAAACGTAAAAATAATCCACGGAAAAAGCGGTGTCAGGAGAGCGCCTAGAATTACTTTTGATCGCTGATACATAGCCCATACGCGGAGTATCATCGTTTCGCCAACGGTGAGTCATGCGATGACTCACAATTAGTTGCACCAAGAAATAGTCGAAATGTACTTATGTTGATCATATATATCATTTCAACTCGAGAGCGTTGGACGGAATGAACAGCGACGGCTCGTCGGAGCATGCTTACATCTGTTATCTTTTATTGAGACCACTCGATGGTGAGAGTTGAACAAATACTCACATTTATGAGCACGCAAATAAATAACCTCAGGACTATCATTCGAAATCGGCGGAAATTCACTTTGATAGACACAGGTATGATGCTACTTCCCTCTCGAGACCGGAGTCAGACTAAACCCACATTTTTGTCACGAAGCGTACCAAGGCAAGAGATCCTAACATCAGCATCAGGTCCCAGATCAGCTGTAGACTCATGCGACACTGTAAAGGCCCAAGTAACGAATCTATTGCAGGAATGGTCATGAGAATGCATTTAGAGGACTGGTACACACAAGAACAAACAGCATTGACACCCTAGTCCACAATCTGTTCTGCTGGGATTCTAGTAGGGCATCATGCAGACAAGACGGATTTTCACTGCCATGTTGGAGAACAGCCCGCCGTGTACATAGTTAATCATTCCCTTTTACGGACACCGTTTACTTACGCGACGCGCTCGTTCCCACCTTCCTCCAGTCTCGTACCACTCGACCGGAGGTAAGCTTACTAGTTACACTCCTTTTCTACCTACTGGCATAGAGTAGTATTCACTTATTCTGTCTAGGTAGGAGATCGGTAAGTGATAACTTGTTGTCCTCCCAAAGCAGCTTGCGTTGCGTGTAAAAATTTGATGATTTACGTACCTGCACTTATCACGTACTGTCCATTCCAGTAGCAGTCCGCAAACTCCGCGAGGATTATCTGGCTGCGCGACTTCGACGAGCCCGGTATGGAATTGTGCAAACTTGGACAGACGTTCGGCGGTCGACAGAAGGAATACTCCTCGACTCGTTTGGAGTATTCGACATGCATACATCCCATTCAGCTCGTCATTACCACAGCTTCAACGTCGGCGGGGCAGGAGTGGCACTGAAGCACAGCCTGGGAGCTAAGTAGTGGAAGGCGGTGGGGTAATTCCGATGGATGTTGGGTCGACCCAGCCTGTGTAAGGAAGCGGGCGTGGAAGCCATGAGTGTAGTGAGAAACCGTGCTACAATGCATACTGTATGGTTCTGAATCGGAGATTGCGACAACACTCATACATCTCCACCCCAGCACCGAAACCGACTCCTCAAGAACCCGCCGCTTGGTCATTGTCGCGCCCTGACGGCGAATTGTAGTGTATGATGGTATCACGGTCCGACTCACGGGCAACTGCCGTCCTGGCTCGGCCAGCCTCCAACGTTGCTTCGACCAAGATCGTCGGTATCCCTGTGATTCGTCGATCCACATCAAGCGGAACCAGTGTAGAAAAGCACCCACGCACCATTGGCGGCGGCGCGCGCCATCCCACGTTCTTGAAGGAACCGCCGGCGAAGCGCAATCATCCGTAGCTGCGACCGTACCTTGTCCAATGCCATGAGGTCGGTCACTAGATTCAAGGTCCGCTCCCTCTCTTTGAGCTCCTTCAGCCTAGGGTGTCGAACGAGGTCAGAACTGGTCAGCTTATCCCCCCAACTGAAAGGAAGAGGTGCACTCACCCCAACGCCTCCCGATCGTCGATCAACTTGTGGTGCGCAAGGAGTATAAGCATCTCCGTAAACGAGATCCCCTTGCGCTGATAGTACATTGCGTTCGCCTCGTAGTAGATCCGCATGTACACCCCCCGACGTTTCCGGATCGCGTCGAAATCGATCTGGTTGAGCAGCCTGTTCAACCTGCGCGCGGGAATTCCGCTCGCACTGCTCTCCCTTTTTGATTTATTACGGCAAGCTGCTAGAATGGACGGTACCGAGTATTGAGATGGATAGATTCGCACACTGAAGACGCCATCCAGTCTCTGCAAGCAATGTTGAGTGGTTGATCAGATGCAACTCAAGAACGACGTACAGCAAGGAACGGAACGAGGCTCGGACGCTCCAGCAGGCCGGTATTTGGATTCGAGAACTGGACCCAGGCTTTTTTGAACGCGCGCGTCTCGTGGCGCGTGATCGATCTCAGAACTCCACCGGTGGACTGGAAGACGTATGAGAAGTTGTCCACGATTACACCAGTAAACAGGTTGACGAAGATGTACTGGCAACATAGTCAGTCACGCGAAGTACGAGTGCGGATGTGCATGTCTTCACCATGCTGAGTAAGTTCCACGCGATAAACAGCGAGAACGCCCATGCGGTGCTACCGCAATCCGTCTGGTAGACGCCCTGAAGAACATGCGTACAGCGCGGAGATTCAAGAGCGCTGCGCGATCGGTGAGCGTCACTTGAGTTTGCGCTCCCGCGGGGCGCCTTACTAGTCGTGCATAAACTGATTCCATCCCTCCCTGCGCAGATGAACTCCAGCGTCGTTCGATCGCTGACACAACCGAGTACTCACCCAGTGCTCATGAATATTAGCATGAGGAATGCCGACCCCATAGTCTGGTAGTTCTGGAATGAATTCTCTCCAGAATACCACTTCGTCATCCCAAACACTTCCATGCACATGATAGCGAAAAACAGAAAGAGCGTCAACCATAAAGCGAGCAGGTTCAGGATGACTGGAAGACTAGCACTACAATCAAGTTTCATCATTAGAGTGAATGAAAGACGGGAATACTAAAGAAAACACCCACACCCCGGTCTTGAAGAGCTGGTTAAGGGGGCCCAGCCTCTGAACGAGCTTAAGAGCCATGCTGACCAAAAACAGCTTTTCTAGGAGTTGTGTGGAGAAATCGTCAGGATAGAAACGTGCAAAGAGGGTCGTGGTGAAACTTCCGGACGCCACGAGAAGGTCGAAAAGGTTCCAACCATTGGCACGGAAAGAAGCCCACCCAAGACCGTATAATCGAATGACTGTATCCACCACATAGATCAAGGTAATAGAAAACGTGACTATATCTAGTCAACCATTGTCAGCTGCGTGGTAGGATTGAATGCAAGAGCCGCCTACTGTGCCAATTGTCGATGGGATCCGCAGAAAATGCCCCTGTCCTGCAGAAAACGTTGTCAGTGCGAGAAAGCAAACCGACGGCAGCGAAAACAAACATCAAAACGATGATCTGAACCATGAACAGTATGGTCATCATCCTCGTCCACCACCCGTGCTTGTGAATCGCACGGTCGTAGCACCAAGCTCGAAACGGAAAACTAGGCTTGACCTTGGGCCTCTTTGATGGCTTCAATCTCTTGATGAGCTTTTGTAGATCTCTCCACTCCCGCTGGGCCTCAGTAAGGAACGCAGACCCTGTGCGCAACGAGAAATTCGCGATAATGATGCTACAATCGAGGTTCAGTTGACGTGCATGCGGAGACCGTTCAACGATCCTCCTACCTGACAAACAAGGTCAAGATGATGACACCTCCCAGCAAGTTATATATCACGAAAAAGATTGCATTTGCCTGGGACGCATTCGTCTGCGGCTGTTGCCCTTTACCGGTGATACTCATCGCGACGGACATGACATCGATCCACCCCTCCAGAGACACGATCTCAAAGAGAATGAGCATCGAAGCCGGAAAGCTGTCAAACGAAAACTTGGTGGATGGCGCAGGGTTGTCCCAAACGCGTGGTACAAGGAACCCAAAGTTATTCCCATAGATTGTGTTGACATATTCGTTTGTACAGTCCCCTATGCCTTGAACGCTCGTGTCGTTGCACTCGTTCATCAACCCGGCAAAGAGTGTCGTTCCCCAGACGCTGAAAGGGATGAGATAGAGCACGGCAAGAACGGCGGCGTCAAGTATGCGAACCAAGCCGGCCAGAATCAGGTCTTCAAAGGTACTGCGCATTTTGTCGATCAAGGTCATCAATCGGAGGGCCTGAAGTGCTTTAAGGGCACGAATACCTCGACTGAGACCGCTGACGAAAACCAACGTGAAAGAGACGTTTACGAGGACACCAATCATGATGACGAAGTCGAGGATATTCCAGATATTCCGAACATATGCGTTTGGGGTGAACAGGAAACCGTCCGCAATAATCTTGATCAGGAATTCAATGACGAGTAGAAGACCAAAGGTGGCTTCCGTAATGTGGAACCATGCTCCGTGCACCGGACCATGCTGAAGGTAGTAGTTGCGCCTGTAGAGTGGTGTTGCGATCGCTTCCGTAGCGACATTCCCAATTACCGCCAAGAGGACAGCAAGCTGAAATAGCGTGTAAGCTGCATCCGAAGGTGGCCTGCCAAAAATCCGCTCTCCGCCACTTGGACGAACAAGCTTCTGGCAGAAACGACGAAGGGGATTTGACTGAGGGAAAATCCAAAAAGCTTTGTCGTATGTTGGATGCCTCTGAATCAATTCCATAGTCTGACTCCTCTGAATATCTTCGGACCTCTGCGCAACGGATGGTTCTCTTGTTAGCCTTGCCAAGACGTCGCTAAGTGGCGATAAGTAAAACAATGCCGCGGAAGTGAGGGAAAATAGCCCACAAATAGTGCCCGATTTCGGGCTCAACCACATCGCTCTGACCTGCCTGTCCAGAACGTACACGACGCAAGTCGACCAGTGGAATGTCGTCTGTCGCATCATTCCCGGTGAAGAGGTCATGGAGGAGGCCGAACGAACTCTGTCGTAGAATATTGGATCGGCCACTAGCACCCGATGGGGCACGTCTCTACGAAACAGCGTCAGTGCTGGGTGGGATCCAGGGTCGTAAGACCAACCTGGCCTATCCCCTGATGCATAGGAAGCGGACTATGCTGAACATATGTCCCCGCTTCGGCCACGATCGAGGTCGAAGGCGAGTTTGCCGGACCCGCCGTCCTCGACTTCGTCCTCAGCCAGATATAAGGATCGAGCATGTTTAACCATGGTACGATGGCAGTCTTGGATTGTTGTCTCGAGTGCTGAGATGCTTGCAATTCTCGTTTAGCCTCCTCAGCCACATCAAAATTCTCATTAATGACGGCAATGAACATCTGCATCACGATGACTTGTCGACCCAAGCGTCAGTCCGTCGCGAAGCGTCAAAAAACTTGAGCGAACAAACTTACAATTCGCAAAGAGGAGCCAACAACATAGGAAGGCGCACACGATGACTGCTTGACCCAGACTCAGCTCAGCATCTGTCGCATTGTACAACACCGTGGTCCAGTTCTCCGTGGAAAATATCTGGTACATGGCCAAAAAGGAGTTGAATAGTTGACCGAAGTTCATAGTAAACGTCCCGGCCATATCTCCTTGAATGAGTTGAATAGCAATTAGAGCAGCCAAGAAATTGATGAGCATCAGGAACAAGGTCATATTCACGAGACCGTACATGTTCCCGAAGACAGTAAGCTATGATACAGTTTAACATATGGACCACAAAGAATACGTTCTGGGGCATACCATCAGAGGCTTCATCCGTGGTATCACCAGTAACACGCGGTAAAATCTTGCCAGTTGAAAGGCCGTTAACCAGGGGTAGACGCTCGAGTTACGGACGACTGGGATTTGAATGATACTGGACCCAATAGCGATGATCAAGTCCAACCAATTGTTGCTGTGCAGGAAGAAGTGCCTCCACTCGGGTAATTCGACAGTCAGACGAAAAACAATTTCGACGTCGAAAGCAAGGGTGATTATACGTTCAGTTAAGTCAATGATCTCTTGATGTACCGCACTCATATCCGCAATCACGGTGGCTTGTACCGTGAGGGCAGCAAAGGCTAGAAATATCCAGAACCAGCTAGTGTACGACCACCAAACCTTGAACCGATTTTGACCGACGCGGCGTCCAGTCACCGCGGACCAGCCTTCTTGAAGCTCTTCCGTGACATGACCAAGTCTAGAAGTCCAACGAATAGTAAATGCGAACTCACATGGTGTCAGAAAACGGCAACGTACGGTGCTGCTCCGAAAGCGCTTTTCTTAGTACCACAACGGATGGCAGAGAAGGAGTTCGTGATTACGGCGACTAGCAAATTGAATAGCCAAAGATTGAGCACCAAAATCCCGAAAATAAAGAAGATGCAGGAAACGAAGTATTCAGATGCCATGATTTGATACATGACTGGCGACCACTGGTATATAATGACACCAAAAATATTGGTCAGACAGTGTCAGCGGATCGAAATCGAGACACCTACGTTATTAGCTGAGGCAATTACAATAATCTGAAGGGTCGCATAGTACACAGTGTCGAAGCTTTCCACTCCACTGAACGGGTTCCCTCCTTCCTACGCGACGTAAGCAAAATACGCGTCGAACAATAGTGAGCCAACGTGCCTGGCAAACTTGCCCCAATGGACAAATAAACCCTTTTGCGATGCTGCCAGGCGTCCCGTCGGCGGCTAAATAGGGGGAGGGAGCCAACGTCGTCGGATCGATATGACCTCCGCAAGTTTGCGTTAATTGCGTGGAATTCTCGCCAAGCACAGGTAAAAGAGTGCAGCTGCGCCGCAGAGACCGCCTGAACGACTGTACGCCGATAGCCCTGGTCCGCCATAGCTAAGTCACCGTCCAAACGATGCGACAAAAGACCTACGAAAATAACACCATGGCGAAAATGATAAAGTACACAACGTTTGCTAACAAAGGACGCGCAATTTTGAGGGAACGCATGATCGTCTGGATGAGCACCATGAGATAACATACGGGCAAGAACAAAACGAGATGTCACTGACAGTAGTCCCATTCGTGATCCCCAACAATCGTGCCGTCCTCAGGACGCTCAACGCTCTGAATATTCCGATATGGTAAACACTCCGCTCGAGGCCTGCAGTTGCGAGCGCGAACGATACCCAGAATCCGATCACTGCAAGGAAATCAATCCTACCCCAACCCTGCCGTAGATAGGGTATATTTCGCACTATTTTGCTCCGTGCCATTTCCACATCAAGTCTGAACGGAAGGGAGACAATATCGGAACCGGATTTCAGGACGTCGGATTTCATTGCACGAGACAGAAATGTGGGAGGTAGTTCGGGGTCTTCCGAGTGGGAGGTAGGCACCTGCGCAAACGAAGAAGTACGTGCATGCGAGGATCGTGACAGCGAGAACGGTTTCGCCAGGTTGTTGTAGACCCTCCTCAGTGTGAATCCCCGCGCCAATGAGCCAGACCGCTGTATGGGAACGTCGATATTGCCCATTGAAGCTGAATTGGTCGACATGGCGCGAGACAACTTGGCGAACGAAAGTGAAAATAAAGCCGATGTCGGTATCTCTGGGTCGAGAAGTAAGCCGGAGATGCATATTCGACCCAAGGCTTCAATACTATGGTCGATTAGTGGTAGTCAGCATCCATGAGGACAAGACATACGTGAAGAGTATAAATAGAACGAATATGACGAAGTCCTCCCAAGCATGGAAGTACCCCGAGACGGTGATAGGGATTTGAGTGGAAGGTAACAACAGTGTTCGCGAAGCTTGCACCACTAAAGCAACCGCGTTGACGATTATCAAAGCAAGTATCGTTGGTTCGGTGTACCTGAAAATGATCTTAAAGGGAGGAAGTCCGGCCTGAAACACACGTACGGATGGATGAGTGACTTGTACAGCCTGGAGCGGAGAGGATTCGTCGGCCCGAGGATCCCAAGGGCCCTACCTCGTAAAGGAGCGGAAAGTGATGTTCGATATGCGACCCTCTGTCCAAGGTCGAGTTGCGTTATCTCCTCTATACCATCTAACATTGAACTGGAATCAGCGTCTTCAGTGTCCTCCCGGAGCGGAACATAGGATTGAATGTTTGCGACGCGCATCGAGGCACGGCGGAAAGCATTTGTAATGGTACGTCTCAGGGGTGATGGAGAGGTATGTGGTCGTCCAGCTCGCGGCGTAAAGCCGGCGGAGCGTTCCGAGTCGACGGACGAGTCTCTGGGCCAGCGATTCTCCATTCCATTCGGCTGAGCCTTGCGCGTCAGACGCGTTTCCTCGTCATCTGAAGCCGTGTGGGCGCCGGAGTCCAATGTCGAAAGTAGGGAGGTATTGGATGCGTGCTGGTGAGGTATTGAATCGTCCCGCAGGGAGTCCATAGAAGAAAAGAATGTATTCTCGGGGACTGCTAGACTGGATAGCCCCGGCTCTTGAGCTGCTGGAACGTTCAAACGCGGTGGGTCCGGAACGCCCTCAGCATCGCTCCAGCTCAGGCGTCGACGAGTGTAGGCTCGAGAATCGGCATCTGATGGGCGCAACGTGGGCGATGGAGGGACGGTGCCTAGCCCAGTGCCGGAGAGGTCTACCGCGGAAGAAGAACTATGGGACGTATGCTTGACGTTAGGCTCCATGGGGAGTTTTGTGGACTGGTGATGGGGAGTGTCCAGATTTTGGCGCCGAGGAGCTGCCATCAAATAATGAATTCGTGGCAGGCAGTGAGTCTGACGGCAACCACAAGATTGCGACATATGTTCAATCAACAAGCGTTATTTCAGATTGTTCAGTGACCTCTCTGTCTACTGCGGCAGACTGCTGCATTGACCTCCGACTCCTTGAGCGCCCGGTGAACTGGTAACATATGGTGCCAGCGATAGGTACACAGTAATACGATTTACGTAATGGGTAGGTAGTAATGCGAGCTCCGGCGACCTTGTTGTGCTTTATTTGCAGCCTCATCGTGCAAATGTTCCGACTGTCGAGCACGCCTTCTCGCTGGAGTTACGCACCGCTGGAGGGCTTTTTTTTTTTAAAATAACCATTTCTGTCCTTTTGGGGTACGTTACCCTATGTAGGACATTCTAGTCTAGGTACTAAAGGGGGCACCTGTGCCCCCGCCGCGTCCTCGATCGTTTGAGTGCCCTAAGAGGCGGGCCATAGGCTCCCTCTTAGTCCCATCGCCGATGGTTTTAGACGAACAGACCTTCCAATCAGCGGCGTCCCGAGTGATACGTGACGTGGTGAGGTACGACCGTCCGACGTTTGCTATGGGTGTCATGTACTCGGTCCTCCCCGGAGGGAGGTCGGGTATGGTAGGAATAGGGTATGGCAAGAAAGAAAGAGAGAAGGGAAAGAGAGGACTTGACGAGCCCAAGAGCCGGAGGGCATTGAAGTCAGGCATCCCCATTTGCAAGGTTCCTCCGGCGACGAATCGACAGTGGATGGTCCTAACGTTGAGCTAGGATTCCAAGCTCCCATTCTTTGTAACTCGATTAAACCCGCTCAGCAGCGTCGCTGTATGTGAACACAAGACTACAGTGTTGAGGATGGGTCGGTCCACCAGACCGTTGTTTGACGTGAGGTGACGATAATGCTGCCAGCGGAGTCGACGCGGCCAGAAGCCAACAAAATTCAAGACGAACGAAGAGCATCGAAGCGAGGCAAGTACCGTGTAAGCATGCTGGCATACCTAGGTCCCGTATCTAGTACATATACCACTGAATGATAACCGGACCATTCAGTATACCTGCCTTTTGCTCTAACGGCTACGCGCGGCGGTCTGGTCATTTACACACTGGTCAGATTCGCGGTGTTGCGTTCTCAGCTCGATAGTTCGAGCATCGACCGCTGAAGCTTGCAGAACGGCCCTCCGCGAAGCTGTTGACTCGACTGCGCACATTCCTGACTGCCATGGATTAGCTAGTGTTGGAGATCAGAACGATCGTACAACTTTTCATTAGGTACACTACTGTACGTTCATTACCTTTCCTTTTATGGACATCGCACGTACAACACGCGCACCGCTCCCTACCCTTTCCTCCAGTCTCGTACCACTACGACTGGAGGTAAGCCGTACCTACTTACTACGTATTGCATCGTACTTACCCACCTGTGTAGACGTACTCACTTAGTACAGGTGAATACAGTCTCGTACCACTACGACTGGAGACGTACTCACTTAGTACAGGTCGTCCCCTCTGCTCCGATAGCTAGTCTCGTCGACGCGAACATGCGCAAGACAAGCAAGCGTCAGGCCCACGAGACACGCCGCACCCTCCGAGTCTAGGTTCCCTAGAACCGTAAAGCGGCGGGGAGAGGTAAGCGATGGAAGGAGATGACATGCGTGATCACTCGCCAGGCGTGTCAGGGACGGGGATAGCGCGGAGATTAAAATTCTGGCTGATCGCGTTCGCGACACCTCCTTCGAACGCGGATTGCGCCGGCGCAGTAGACGCTGTGCAGCTACGAGCGACGCGCAGTCCGATCCAGGGCTCCCACTGGGCGTGAACTACGTTCGCTGCTACACCGGCCGCACGTGCAACTGCGGATTTTGTCATCTGACAGCGTATACTAATCGTCAGGTACTGGCTAGTGGGCGCACCTACACCGTGATTGATTCTGTTGATTCGTTTCCGGGGCCGGGCCAAATAGATCCCGAGAATGAATATGGGGATGCGTCGGCTGGGCGTTTGAAATGCTTGCATGAGACTGCACGTCTAGCCGATCGAATGGCGTTCTTGTGGAAAAGACATAGTTCGTACTTTCCACGACCCTCGTCAGAGGATGCACCTCCCCAGGATAAGGGACTGGTCACCAGGAGACGCCGCGGCGGCCGCCCAGGACCTACCCGAAGTAGGCGTGGCGAGGCAGCATACCTATTTCATCGATATATGGCGTCAGCACGCTTTCGTTCGGACCTCGCAACGGTCGTCCACAATAGAAGGTCTAGACCTGATGAAGACTCTTCGCCGGCTGCAGCGCTCGGCGTACCCGTAGTGCGGTGGCGTCGTGGTAGGCGCGACGCGATACGTCTGCTTTGCAGTTCGAACGTTTCAGAACGGTGCGACGATGTTGCGCCGCTACAACGCAGGGCATCGAATCAAACCCGAGTATGTATCTCGTCGTGCATCAGTCGCCGTGCGCTCCGAGCGGACAAGTTATGTAGTTGACCCGGCCCCGGTCCGCCGCGCAGCGAACGTAGAAGGGCGTGCTTACTCAGATATGCGTCGCTTGTCGTGCCGAAGCTCCGGCACGAACGTCCACCGGCGTCCAACGACCGACTGCGTTCTAGAACGTGCGCCACTACACAAGATTGGAAGTTTGGTCCCGGGCCTCTCCTGCCACCGCGGGCTCGGTTCACCTAGAGGGTCAATTGAATTGACAACGCGCACGACGTGCGGCCAGTCGAGTGCTTCTCGATTCAGCGTAATGAGGCATTCATGCACTCGTCATACTAACACATCGTTGGTTCCGTCGGTTGGCTCTCGGATTGTGCGGGCGCAGACCTACGACTACGAGCACGTCGGGTAAGCTAGCGGTGGACACGAACTGGAGCCGGAATGAAGAAACGGAAGCGTATAAACTAGAGCTTTATTTCATGTTTGACTTTATACCTAAGCTGCAGGTTCGACCAGAAAATCCTGCTCCGTGTGAAGCCCTTCCCATGCGCCGCGCAGATATGATCAAAACGCGTTCTCGTTAGAATAATAGAACAACAATGGAAGCTCGTACTTTGCGCCGCCGCACCGCGCCGCCACACCCGTTCAAAATGCACAGGAAAAATGATGCTCGTATCGCTCCGTCTTGCACGAAGCACTGATCCCACCAGGCGTACGTCCCAAAAGGGCGCGTCGTCCAAGCCGAGGGGGCTGCATAAGTAGCATCAAACTAGGCGAATGCCGAATTCATCAGTATGCCTCCATTTGAAATGGGACTGAAAAAACGATTTACCTTCTAGATAATCCGCAGCCAACAGTCTAGAATGCGAAGCACGGGAGCGAAATGGGGGTATTGAAATTGGGGTTGGGAAATTTTTAAAGAAAGGGGAGATCAACGCGAGCCCTTCAGGGAAGAAGGCTGCTGAAGGACGTACAGTTCCAGCGCGATTTCGGGTGGGATACGTTCCGTGAATTCATTGATGGGAATGTCTTCCTTGGACCCCGGGCCTTCGTAATGGGCCTTGAAAGTCATGTACTCACAGACTTTCTCGACGACGGTGGCGCTGGCGACGTGTCAGCAAACAACGCGCACGCGACGCAACACGATGGCTTACCGTTCGCTGATTGGACAAGTGTTGGCCAGTGCTTCTTTGAAGCTGCCTGAGGGGAGGTGTCGCCGCGGGAACGAGGCAAAATGGAACGCGAGTCAACGTGTTGGGCACATCAGAAGAAGGGTCATGAGTACGGAAGGGAATCATCTAACTGTCGAAATTAAGCATGTTCTTGAGTGTGCCGCTCATCATGGCGACGCTGCGTTGGATGAGAAAGGCGTAACCGTCGCAGCTGACGAGCTTGACCCAGCCGTCGGGTTGGTCGGCGCCGCCGTTGTCAGCCATGGGAGGAGGGGCGTGGGAATCTCGATTGGCAGTGTTTGTCGGCATTCGGGCTGGCTGGGGTTGACCATCGCTGCACATCTGCCACCGAGAATGGCCCTCCCAAAGGTGCGGTTCGCGTCCTCTGTGGTCTCCGGCTGGCCTGACTGGTCCGTGCGCGCGCGATCCAGAGAATCATCAAGGTAATTATCGCCGGCGTGGCCAAGTCGTGTTACCTGCACTGCTGACCTCGTGCCAATCCGCCGTGTGCGAATGCACATGGCCAGGAAACCGAGCGCCTTGTCGCCGACCCCGCTCCAGGGATCACGGCCGCACCGCACGACGACAACCTGCGTTACTTTGACGTGACCATCCAAGGGCCTGACGGAAGTCCCTTCCAGCGTGAGTCAGACGTCCCACAGGTGGGCGCACGATCGCGTCCTGACGTTGCCGTAGAGGGCGTGTTTCATCTCGAGCTTTTCCTTCCCGAGGAGTATCCCATGAGCCCCCCCAAAGTGCGGTTCCTGACCAAGATATACCATCCCAACATCGGTGAGTCTACCCGGGGCAAGTGCCGCGTTGCCAGCACGGGTGCTGTTTTTTCGCATCACACACTCACATGATGCCCGACGGCGACTATAGATAAACTGGGACGCATCTGCCTGGACATCCTCAAAGGTGGGTGCAAGGGTGTTGCGGATGGCACGGATCGTGACGTGTGCGGTGACAGATAAGTGGTCGCCGGCATTGCAAATCCGGACCGTGCTGCTCTCGATACAGGCGCTGCTGAGCGCACCGAACCCGGACGACCCGCTCGCGACGGACGTGGCGAAGCACTACAAGGACAACGAGAAGGACGCGCAGCGGGTGAGCCGAGAGTGGACGGAGAAGTACGCCCAGTGAAACGACGAGTGTATAGTAGTGTTGTTTCGTAAGGAACGTTGCGGGGTCCAGGCGGGGTCTAGGCCTGTGAACTGGTTGATCGACATATTTACGACCCTGACACCCGCGTGATGGGTCCTACTCTGCCCTCTGCCTGCACGTTTCAGCTCGTTCTTCTTCTCGCCGCCATATCGTCCCCCAGCACCTCCTCCCCCACCCCGGGCCCATGTCGCTCATCGCAGACATATTCCCCCTCGTCATCACCCACCTCCAACCCACCGCGAGAGAGTCCGTCCCCGCGTCCCTCCTCAACCTCGCCAGCACTTCGCGCCACGTCCGTCTGGCCTGTCTCCCCTTCATCTTCGCAGACGCCCGATGGCCCCAGAAATCCAAGGCAGACAAGGACCACGGTCTCCTCTTCTACCCCGAGTCTCTCTGGCCGTACATCAGGTCCGTAATCCTCCTCCCCCATTTATTTATCTCACCCCAAAAAGGCATTTCCAGCTCGACTGGCACGACGAATGGACTGAGCCGGGTCGTATTCGCTACGGCTATCTGGATCGCGAGGCCATTTACTGTCCATACTACATGGACCTCGTAGTCTATGCTATTCCACGCATGCCAAAACTCACCAAAGTGACACTGAGTACCCCCTTCTTACCCCCTCAGGCACTCTACGAGGCCCTCGGCCAGTGTCGCTCTCTCTCCTCCTTCACGCTAATCGACACCCCAATCGATCAGAGCCTGATGCAATTCTATCCCGTGGCCCTCCGTCGGGTCAATCTCACTCCCGTAGGCCAGACCCTCCGTATCGGAGATGGCCCCACCGATCCAAAATTCGCAGACATCACCTACTTCATGCGAGACTGGAGGAGAAAGTACAGAGCCCAGGCCAACCTCCGCGGTTACAGGGAAATACGATCTTCGGGAGTATTTTTGCGCCAGCATGCTCCATCGCTCACCCACCTGGAGCTGTCAGGCGACTTGACGGCTTTCACCGGTCTCGCCACAATCGACTGGCCTGTCCTGTCGACCTTCGTCCTTCACGGCCGAATCCCCAACGTGACCCTGAATCTCTCATTTCAAATTGGACCCGCCGTCCAGCACACCCCGGGCCTCTTTGACGTATTACACAGGATGCCCGCATTGCGCGATTTTCGGCTGCTTTTCCCTCAATCGAAATCGCAAGAGTTTCGCTTTCTCGATCGATACATCCTCGCCAATCCCGAAAATCTCGCCAAGCTTGCTTCCCTGGAAAGTTTCGCCATTTCGAATGCCTGCGTTCTCAACGGCGTCTTTAACTACATGACGAATCTCCGCCGACTTGCCATTATGGCTCTCGCAGATCTCCCTCGCTGGCCCATCGCGCTCTCACAACTCCAAGTCGAAAGCGTTATTGCAGACGTTGGCGCAAGCAACTGCCCCCTAAAGCATCTCCGTATCATCATCGAAGACAAGCTCACGCCTTCCATATGCCGTTTGATCGCTGCTCACTGCCCGCAGCTCGAAGTCCTCGAGATCGAGCGTTGCGGTTACCACGATGGAAAGTCTGTGGCTTCCTGTGTACGTCCACCCTTCCACCCACCTTGCCACCCGTTTACTCCCGGGTTTCACCGTGTCTTGTTTTGACTGCGACGATCATTGGAACAGGATGCTGACCCTAGAAACGTTGTTTTCATCTTGCATCGCACACAGCAGGAATATTTGGAAGCTCTGTCCCCGCTCACTTCCCTACGCGACCTCCGGCTCTGCGTGCAGTTCCCAGAATATGACGAAATCGACGACATGGAATCGTGGCGTGTCGTACGCAAAGAGTGCGCCGCCTTTTTCGCACGTGGTCTCAAGTCGCTTCAAAAAGTGGGGTTCGAGTATCGCAAGCGGACTGGGACACACCGGTACCAGGACGCATGGCTTGATTACGCAATAAGTGAGCTGGAGAACGGGGATATCAAGCTTTCTCCGCTCCCTGCGATGTGGTATCCATTCCCAGAGGTTTGGGAACCGGAGAAAGTCCGGTTTTGAAGGTGAGGCAGTGTTTCCCAGATTGCCCTGCACGCCGCTTGATTGCATTATTTTTACGTTTGGACCAGCATCTCCCCGTGCTTATTCACTTTTTCACGAGTGGACGTCTCGCAGGTCAAGGTCCATGGTCAACCATCCAACAATCATTTTCAAATTGATCACATCTTCTGTACATGTTTCTTGCCTACTTTTGCAGCTAAGTCCATCATCATCATCATCATCATCATCATCATGCATCAGTCGCACACGACGTGGCTACATTCATTCCTATTTTACATCTTTCTCCTGCCTCTTTCATCTCTTTACGACGTTCATTGGCACAAAAAAGACACGCTTGGTTCCGCTCGCTTACGGCGTTGAAGGTGTAGATGTTTTAATATTCCTGTTCACGATACTGTTGTTTTTTTCCCTGGGGTTCTGCTGCTGACCGTTGTATGTGGGATAGGATATGATATTATACATACAACATGCTATGTGTATGTGGTCTCGCCCGTTGTACGGTTTTATTTGACTGGGCAGTGCGAGGTTCCTTGCAAGGGTTTTTCAAACTTGGCTGGCGAGCGATCACGTGGGTCTGTAGGCCGTTTGAGAACGCTATTTTCCAACGATCACCATCAAAGCCCTTTCCGTTCCGGTCCAAGGGGGAGCAAGGTGGGGCGCGGAATCCAGCGGAGGATAAACCCTTTGCGACATCTCTATTCCCCCATTGCACCCGCGAGTGATCTCGGTGCCTGTCCCGATTTTATTTTCTTGTATAGAAGATCGAAAAAGGACCCGCGCGCTTCCGTCGGAACGGATGAAACCCTACGGGTTCGAGACCCGTCGCATGATTTTGGACGGGGCTCGTCGAAAGGAGGGGTCGTTGGGGGTGTGGATCGAGGGGTGGTTCGAGTCGCGGTCCGCAGCGAGAGAGGGAAGTAGAGTGGTCTCATGTTCAGGCGGGTTGCACCGCGGACGACCGTCGCCGTCGACGTTGACGTTTGGCGCCGCGCGGTGATCCGAGTGACCCCGTCCAGGGGGGAAGCCAATTTCAAGGCATGCACGCGGGGGAAAGGGGAGGGGAGAGGGGAAGGGATCTATTCGGGGCGACGGTCCGTAGGTCTCGAACGCGACCAACGGAACTCGGCGAGGCCGCGATCCCGGACAGGACGCGAACGATTGCTCGATCGATTCGTTATCGATTCAGACCCAGAGCCGGGCGGGCCCAACAGCAGGCGGGTGGATTTGGAGTACGAGGGCAGGGGGTTGAGTTTTCGGCGCCAGGGGGAGATGCCTCATGTGGACTTCGGGTCTCAGCGACTCCACCTGACGGGTTTCTTTCCGAGAGTCGAGCAAGCGGAGGTGTGCTCTCTGGGCAGGAGGGTAAACCCGAAACCGATATAGGCATCCGACGTCTGAACGTCGAATCACCGGCGGCCGCGTCCGAGTCACGGGAGAACAGAAAGAAACACCGGAAACTATCACCTCGCCTGCAGCTTCACGTAAACGAGCCATCGCACAGGAAAGATAGCAAGGAGCAAATCAATGCGGCACGGAAGATTCCAACCTGATCCTAACGTACGAGCACAGTCGAGGCCCGAAGTTTCCCTTTTTTTCAACCGTCTCCGATCACACTGGAAACGTTGTCTAGAAAATGCTTCGTGAGCCGTTCGCAGGGGGACGCGTAGTGGGACGTATTTCGTGGCTCACGAGAGGGGGATCGAGCTCGTCCGATGGGACATCGAGAGTTTCTTTTCCAGTATGCAGACGGGGGACGATGATCGTGCCAAATTACCGGCGACGGGGATGCAATGCCGGATTTATATTCTTCGTATGGCTGTTGGTCCAGGACGCACCAATAGGAAGGCTGAGGAGAAAATATTAAGTAGCCCAAGTATGGCCAACTAAAGCCCACCAGCGAGTCGGCGTTCGGTCATATTATTCGAACTCGAATGTATGCGTCACGTCCTCGACTACGGCCGGCTTCCTAATGAACTGGACAGGTAACTAGAGCAGAGAGTAAGGGTCCAGCGAGTCACCATGGGAGGGAAAAGGAAAACCATTAGCCCACCGCGAGGGTCGAACTCGCAGCCTTCAGATTGCCTAGGTTCATAAGAGTCTGACGCTCTATCCGATTGAGCTAGGCGGGCGGCGATTAATTGGCAGTCGTGAAATTTTTTGATGTGATAAGTCTTTCGCGGATCTGGATCGACACCGCACTGCGGTCAAGGCCTAGGCAACTAACTCCGGTTCTACGAACCATTTTTAGACATTCAATATTCGTATGGAGAAGCCAATCGAACTTGAAGTACCCTCGCCGCGGGTGCTGTTCATAGGTCGGCTACTACTGTACCAACACGATCAATTCGTCTGTCACGATTTTTTTTTGACGTCGGATTTAATTTTTTCATGATTTTTCATATTTTTTGTGGAAGTCACGTGATGACGAATCGATCGTGCTCTTGCTCTAGTAGGCCTGGACACTGCCACCGGCGTTAAAGTCTCTCAGATGCGCAACGGTCGATATTTAGCACGGTCGATCCATCGCCTTCAAACTCCAAGGTCGAGGGAGGTTGGCATCATCGTGATCTAACCAGATATTTCACATAGTAGTCGAACAAGTGTGAAGGAACTCGTGACTCGAATTTTCCCAAGCACCGTCCCTGTTATCGGCGATCGTGAGTCCTTTACCTTCTGATCGCGCCTCCGTGACCTCATAGACTCCCCCCGTTGCCGGGCTGCACGATCGATCATTCCAGTTCATCTCCGGACTGCACACCTTCTGTCTTTCCAAGTGGATATTCTCATAGTTTGGGTTTATTGCTTCAATAAGAACACCGCTGAGCTGTTACCATATCCCTGGCCAGATCCACCAACGGTGAATGGCCGTTACACGGATGACATCCCAGTCCTCGGGCACGACACACTCGCGCCACTCACAACGTAACAATCTCTTCCTCATGAAGCCTCCGAGACTTGGCCTGCATTGAAAGTCCGTCTCTCACATTTCGGGGCTATCGTTGTTCACGGGAGGCCGCGCGAAGCCGCCCCATCTTGTCATCACGTTCTCCTTGTCGTGGTTGCTCTTCATTGCAGCGTCCGAATGCGGTATCTAGCTGACCGGTCTTGGTTCCTTCCTTCACCGCCCGTTTCGGTGTCTGAGTACCCTTCCGCGACCTTGCGAAACAACATGAACGTGACGGAAGAATGCATTCCGACGCTGGCATCCTGTCAACGCTCCAGAACGATTGTGGCGGCGCCAAGTTGCGGTTATGAGTAAAGTAAAAATGGGAGATGAGGTTTAATGGTTTATTTCGAACACCCGAACAAACTCCCAAGCTGCGGGTTCCTTTGCCAACCCTGAATCCATGAGACGTATTTCATTGCAACCACGTTTCACGATTCGGTGTCGATTGTTCACTGCTTACCAGACGGCCCAAAGTGCTAGGCCATCTTCATTGGGCCAAAAACTCCCAAGAAACAGAGTCGCTCCCCTCACGTCACCATGTGCTATTTCAGCCGCTTTGATGACCTTCCACACCGAACCATTAGCAGGCAAATTAATCTCCGACTGGCTGCTGCTGGCGATTTCTCCATGACGGGTCCTCTCGGGCATTTCGGCGTCATTGTCACTAGTACGATGGTGGCACTTCCGAACAAATTCGTAAATTTACGCACTAACGAATCGGCAAGGCTTCTCATCTCATCTCAAGAAGACAATAGAACGCCGGACGGTCCAGACCATGCGCAAGAAACGCGGGGAAACCACTGGTGCGGGTTAATTATGTACCGCAGACGACGTGAAATACTTGGAGGGCGGGGGCTAGATCGTCTCCGTGCAGGCATGAGTTTACGTCGACATGTTCTGCTCTCAAAATGTAAGCCGTCGAAACCTTTCGGTTGGCATACTGACTTAGCAGGATGCGTCTGATCACCGGGTCTGGAATGAATACCCGCTGGTCCAAAATATCGAGTGTTTCGTGGTCAGCACCATTGAGTACTTGGCTCCTCAAATACTTGAAATATATATGCGACCCGCAGAGTATTTTGCTCAAACATTGACAGGGATGGATTTGGAACGAAGGTGGGGCCTGCCCTGACAAGAGGACCAGATCAACGTGATGTCCTGCCGTCCAAGTCCCAACCGAACAAGACATTCAGACTAGCCTGCCAGCTCTTCTCCGTCGTGTGGTACTATGATCCGGGCAAGCATATTGTCTCTTGTGCTTCCGCAAGGCATCGGTGACGACACCAAAGGGTGGTATCCAGAACATGATATATTTCGATGCACATAGAGGGTGCTCCCTGCCTGACGGCTTAAAGTGGATGTTGGCGTCCACCATGCGATGAGCTGGCGAGTCTGAAAAGACGTAGCAAGGGGCAAACAGAATAAGTAGCACTTGGCTGCTACTGCATTCAATGACGGAAGCGGACAACTCCACAAGGACAGCCAGAGATGGGCTGGTCCAACAGCAGGTAATGTCTTTGGAAATTGAATTGAAGTGGATCATCTACTGCTGGACACACCTTATTCGTGAGCTAAACCTACTTTGAGGAAAACCATTCCCCTCCACTGGCGGGCTGACAGCCAAAAGAGATAATTGTGCGCTTTCGCTCTCATCTACATACTTACAGAAACTCCGTAGTTGAGCATCAGTAATTAAGGTCGGAAGTGGGGGAAGAACAAACCATCATCCAGCGCCCGCATTCGCACCCATACAGACGATCAACATCTACAGCACAAGATGAAGATAGTAGTCCATCGATCCATACAGTCCGCTGAAACTCCTCTTACAGCATTTGATATAATTCTAGGGGCTGGGAAAGTGCCGTGACAATTATTCTGCTTGAAAGTAGTCTTGGTTTGGCTCGACGCGTCGCGCGTTGTTCCATCTATGTTCCAAACCATTCGTGAACCAGGTGACGCCAAACTCGTTCGCCGTGCTTGACTGAAGTTACACAAAGCTCACGACTCTGGAAGCGAGACTGTTCCTTTGACGCAACCGATATGGGCGTCAAGTCACGCATCCTCGAGACGCCGGAGCTTACAGGGCAATTGTTCGGTCGAGGAGGTACACGACTCCACCCGATTTCATTTCGCCATAAAAGGGAAAAGGGTTTTTTTACTGTGTGTCCTGTGGCGTCAGACAACCCATCATGTGCATCCATCGGGTCTGGATTTATATACCTACTCCCGCCATTCCTCCTCGGTAAGTATTTCCCCAAATTTCGTGCGGGAAGGGCAGCTCACGCGCACGGACCACCCCCATGGCATCAGCATATGTTATCGCCACATTGGTGTTCATCATCAGAATACCAGTAATCCGTGCCACCGAGCCAATCCTCGCCATCGCGCTATTATGGACCACCCACTGTCTTGATTGTGCAGTCATCCGCAGCGGGATCATAGGTGCTGACGGTGTCAAATCTTACAACATTATCATGCTACTCTTCTCTATGGCGTACTTGACCACAACTCTCGACGTCACTGG
>JBBPLT010000139.1:0-51696 GCA_038089955.1 Strobilomyces dryophilus
TCTCTAAGAGTCCGAGAGCGAAGTGAGAGAGTCCGGAAATGAAGCAAAACTATGAGTAGTGTCCGTAGCACGCATGGAACGGTGGGAAAGGTCCAAATGTAACCCTAGAGACCTACCGGTCTCTACAGCGCCAGCCGCTCCTCAACAACGTCAAACCGGACGAATTCCGGCCTCTCCTGCTGTATCTCCACCGAGGACACCTGAACCGGAACCTGAGGAGGAAGCTCCTTCTTCCCCTCTTACTCCTGTCCCTGTCACGCCACCTCACCGAGCTCCACCGCCAGTGGGTCCTCCAGCTTTACCTCGTCGCTCTGAACGAATCTGGCAACCACCACGTCGCCCAGGCAATGTTTTTGGTGAATGACGTGACCCTGTACGACAATTAGAGGATCTTGAGCGGGAAGCCACCTGGCGCCATCTTACCGAAGGCTCCGGTGACAACTCCCCTGCTCCTCCCGGTGCTATGCCTCCGTCCCCCTCTCCTTCGGAAGAGGATGTTGAACGCCTAACCCGGGAAGGGGGAGAGCCTCTCCTCAAATACCTTCTTCGAAATGCCATTGCTCTTGACGATGAGCGAGCAAGCGTGAACTACCGTGAATGGACATTCCGGGACATTCAGAAACTCCCTCCGGATGAACGCAAACTCTGGCTTGAAGCTTGCCAAAAAGAACTTCAAACACTCAAAGACCGCAAGGTCTATGAAATAGTCGATCGCCCCCGTGACCGCAAAGTCATTAAAAATAGATGGGTCTTCGATGTGAAACCCGATGGCCATAAACGAGCTCACCTCGTTGCCAAAGGATTTACCCAGATCGAGGGGCTTGATTTCGAACAAATCTTCTCCCCAGTTGTACGTTTCGAGACCGTGCGCTGTATGCTTGCACTCTCGGCTTTGGAAGACTGGTATCTCACTGGTCTTGACGTCCGCTCTGCATACCTTTATGGTAAACTGGAAGAGGAACTCTATATGGAGTTTCCTGAAGGGTTTATGCCACCCGAACTTAAAGGCAAAGTCCTTAGACTCCTCCGTGCCATTTATGGTTTGAAACAAGCGGGACTCGCATGGTGGCGCGCGCTAGACAAATCCATGCAGGAGCTAGGTTTTGAACGGCTGAAGACAGATTCCAGCCTGTTCATCTATCGCAAAGGCAAAGATGTTGTTTTAGCAATTGTCTATGTTGATGATGCCCTCTTCTGTGGACCTAACAAAACCTTTGTAGACAAGGTCAAGGCCGCATTCATGAAGAAATGGGAATGTCGAGATCTTGGTGAACCATCTGAGTTCCTAAGAATGCGTATATGTCGAGACCCCAAAGTAGTCCGTATTGATCAAATGGATTACCTCGACAAGGTTATAGAGTGCTGCGGTATGAAAAACGCCAAAGCAGCTCTCACTCCACTTCCTCAAGGATACTATCCTGAGAAGAACGAATCCCCCATCAACCCGGAATTGCGGATGCGCTTCCAAACAGTGATCGGATCGTTAATGTACCTCATGATTGGTACATGGCCAGACATCGCCTATGCAGTCACACAAATGGCACGGATGTCAGCCAACCCTTCACAAGAGCACCTGAATAAGGCACTCTATATCTGTTGATACCTGATCGGAACAAGGGACTACTCCCTCAAGTACGATGGTACATCTGGCAAAGGCTTTATCGCCTGCACTGACAGTGATTGGGGTCAGGATAAACTTACCTATCACTCCCAAACAGGATTCTACCTGAAACTCGCCGACGGAATCTTCCTATGGAACTCACATCTTCAGAAGTCCGTAGCTCTGTCCTCTACTGAGGCAGAATACATGGCCTTGAGTGATTGCTCACGCCAGGCTATATGGATCAAGATGATGTTTGAGGAGCTTGGATATAATCTGGGACCACTTCCAATCTGCGGTGATAATCAAGGATTGCTATTTATAGCACAGAATCCTGTTACTGACAAGAAAACCAAACACATCCCGATCCGGTATCATTTTGTCCGAGAAGTGGTGATGAAACACAAACAAGTAGAGCTATTCTATATCTCTGGCACTGACAACCCTGTGGATATGTTCACCAAGAACCTTGGACACGTCAAGTTCAAAGAATGTCGCTCTCAGCTTGGTTTGGAGTTTAACCTGCCGGCGTAGATCGCCTGTGCGGATGTCCCTACTACCGCTACGAATACCTACGGGATTCTAAGCGAGGGGGAGTGTTGAACGTAGCATAACCTGCCCTAGAGTAGTTACATAAGCAGTTCACATATGTCATGTATATAAGACTTGTCTGAGTCTGAAATACATCAGACGGTTCTCTACCTTCTACCACAACGTGCAACGCAAGTAATACAACTGCGTAAGTACTCTAGGTTCATTCCTCACCCTCGGGAGGTTGGGCATTAGCCCATACTTTCGACAGTTGTATGGGGTGGTGTCAAGGAACCGGAGAAGATATTGTTGTTGGATGGCTTCTGGGTGATCGTGTTGTTGGGAATAGGGTTTTTCAGGGAGGGTCACAGTTCCTTTGGTCCAGTCGATGGAAGGGTTACTCTGTCGTATTCAAGGGAGTCCCAGGATCATGTTTTCTTTTCCGCAGTTGAGGACCATAAAATCTCGTTCTTCTTCAATGTTTCTGATTCATATAGTGATGTGGACTTTATGGCATACCATATTACAATCACCCCCGAAGAGCAAGAGTACTTCCAATGAGAGTTCACCACATTCCTGGGAAATTGGGAACAATAGATGTCTTGGTATATGCTGCCCATTTGTTTTCTTTTGATAACTCGTTTCCCTATTATGTCTATTGACTCACTCTTTTTCTGTACTAACACCACATTCTATTTTGCTCTGCTTCCACATGAAACCCATTACCCTTCCACTTCCGCTTCTCCTTTTGTCCTCCTAATTTATTCCACAGTACTCAACCCCTTTTGCATGGACGTCTGTTTACTCCTCTATGGTATCTCTCCTTTTGGCCCTCATAGTTCTCACCTCCATGTAGAACATATAAATATCCAACGCCCATGTACCAATAGCCCTAAGTAGTTCTACACAATCCAAGCCTAGTTTCTAGCCACCACTTGCCTCTACAGTTAGAGTCAACACGAGACCCTCTGAAAGTGTTCATTCCACTTTTGACAGAACACTGCTAGATTCTTTGCATTAACAGCATAACAAAAGAACTAGCTTACTTATCCTCCCCTCCAAGTCAGAGTAGGGAGATGCTTGGACAGCAATCATTCCCTCGATATTTCATGCAGACTCTTCTGACGATGAGTCCTAACCGTCTGGACTATTCTCTCTCCCTATTGAAGCCCCTTCTGACTCCACCTGAAGAATCACCAGACCTTCCTGAACCCCCACTTCCCACTTCCCACCACCCACCAACCCATCAGAACTACCTGCCTTGCTGGCACGATCATACCTTGAGAACCATCGCTGACTTGCTGTAGCCAGTTGCCTAGAGAGAGGAGATTGCTTGAAGAAAGATCAGTCTCTCCCTGTCCTCTCACTGTTGAAGACATTGCCACAGCACTAGGTCCTGCACTGACAGAAACTGTTACAGTTTCACTCAAGGACCAGGAATACTTTTGTCAGGAGTTCAATAACTTCCTGGGAAACTGGAACAGAAACTCTTCTTGAGCGGTGACTGTTTATTTCTTGAAGTTGTATGATTCTTTGTTTCTCCTTGTGACTCATTTGCTGTACTTCTACCGTGCTCCCTTCTCTCATCCTTCTAAAAGGAGCACAGAACACCTCATTTGACTTGACATGTCATACCACTTTTCTCTTTTCCAGTTCCTATAAATACCCGACGCCCTGTATTCATAAGCCTTAAGCTAGTTCTACACAATCCCAGTTTAGTTCCTAGCCACCACTTGTCTCAACATCTTTGAGCCTTGTGAGACCCTCTATAAGTCTTCGTTCCACTTGGATGGAATGCTGCTAGGTTCTATGCTAACAGCGTAACAAAAGAACTAGCTTTTCAACTCCTCCCCTCCATGTCAGAGAAGGGAGAATCTCATATAAACAACACGCCACTGCGGTACAGCGCCAACTCGTCAGATAGTGATGAACCTCAACTCTCCACCCTATCCTCCCTTCCCAGTGAACTACCAATCGAACCCCCTTGACATATCACTGGACCCTTGTGAACATTCAACCTGTTTGCATCCACCCCCCATACCCCCATCCGCTCTGTACACTTCTTGACCACCCCAGAACCTGACTCGCCATTGCCACTACAAGAGAGGGGATTACTTGCTGAAGGACTAGTCCCTCCACCACCTCTTCAGATCAAAGGTCCTCCATCACCAAAGGAGACCACAACCTTTGTCACAGCAGAATTACGTCAGCAGACCCACTCCCCTAGCCCTATGGATGAATCCCATACGAAAGTTTGGGAAATAAAAGCAGAGATCCCTGACAGGTTTTCTGGGAACCCCTAGGATGCCAAATGGTGGTGTAATGCCATGAAAGCATACTTCACCATCAACGATAGCGTACACTCCCCTGAGCAACAATGGCTTATCTTTCTGAATATGATGAACAAAGGAAGAGAATGATGGTTCTTCACAGAACCAAGAATTGAGTTACTCCTTGACCTGGTAATTGAGGATAAAAACAAACCTGCCCTGGGAGAAATCATGAAGGACTTTCTTATGACCTTCACTCCCCACGATGAAAATGCAGCAGCACAAGGAAAACTCACCCGTCTCTCCCAGAACCTCCGAGACAAGGAAAATGGATTTTCGGACTATGTAACCAAATTCCTTCTCTATGTGGCAAAATCCAAGATTGCCAACCCAGTAACATTGATTGATCGATTCAATGAAGGACTCAATCCAGAACTCACAGCAATGATCATTTCCATGGAAAGCCCCCACCACTCTTGACACTTGGATCAAGAAGGCCAGCCAATTCCATGCCCAGAAATCCCAGCTAGAATGGTATCAGAAAGGAAAAACAGTAGGACACCTCCTCCCCAAAGACTCCCCCCCTCGTTGTCAGGATTCTAATGCCATGGATGTAGACACAGTACGACTCTCTCCTGTCGAATGAGCTCGACATATGTGCAACAACCTCTGCTTCATTTGTCACAAGAAAGGATGTTCCACTTGGAACCATCCTCGGTACTCTTGAACCTCACGAAACTCTCAGAATGAGCCCAGAACGTCCAAACCACAGACTGGATACACTCATGTAATCTCCTCCCCCTCTGACATCGACAAATATGTTGCCTCCATCAGAAAGAAGAAAGGCATCTCCTCAAAAAAGGTACTCAAAGTCCTCAAAACATGTTATGAGGATGATGAAAGAACTTCCAATCTGGAAGGCTCGGAACCTTCAGAAGGCTTGGAAGAAGTGGCAGTACGCGCCACCAAAATCTCAAAAGACAAGGGTTTTTAAAGGGGAGATGTGCCTTGACATCACAACTTCCCAAGGTTACGCTTGCTCCTGTACTAGTATCTGATACAAAGGCCCAGTCAATGAGAATCCCCATTTCCTTTTATGCCTTTGCTAGAGCAAAAATTGTCGACACCAATACCCTAGTAGATTGTGGGGCCTCTGGGAACTTTATTGACCGTGCCTTAGTCGAAAAGTACCACCTCAAAAAGAAATGAATAGCCAAGCTGCTCAAAGCCCAGAATGTAGATAGAACAACCAATCAAGGAGGGATAGTTTGTCACAAGGTCAAGCTCACTCTCTGCATCAGAAATGTCGAAGAAGAGTGAGAGCTAATGATTCTCAACATCAGAAAGGAAAATCTTATCCTCAGCTTACCCTGGCTCCACCAAGCCAACCCCTTGATTGACTGGAACACTGGAACCGTCACACTCCCTGACAAACCTCCCACCCAGCGATATGATCACCCTGATGCCGTCAAACAACAATATCTCATGTGCTTCCTTGAAATGGCCCCTTCCTCTGAAATCGAACAATGTTGGCTCCATCACCTCAACCTTGCCCCAATAGAGCACACTCGACTCCTCATTCGAAAAACCACCATCTCTACCGAGTTGGCCATGAAGGAGAAGAAGGAAGAGCAACAACTCCCTGAACAATATAATGAGTTCGCCAGAGTATTCGGAGAACCACAACCTGGAGAACTCCCCCCTCATTGACCTCAACCCTTGAGAACATGATGCCTGCAAGGCATTCATTGATGAACACCTAAAAAGCAGAAAAATTATCCCATCCAAATTCCCACAAGCCTCCCCTTTCTTTTTTGTACCAAAAAAGGATGGGGAACTTCGCCCCAGTCAGGACTATCGACACCTCAACTTCCACACAGTAAAAAATGCCTATCCCCTTTCCTTGATTTCCGATCTCGTCAACAAACTGAAAGGGTCAAAACTCTTCATGAAGTTTGATATCCGATGGGGATACAATAATGTGTGAATCAAACCCATGGACCAGTGGAAGGTGGCCTTTTGATACAACCCTAAGACCAAGATAGTCCTCGAGTTACCACTTGTCAACCAAAGCTCTTTAGAAGGGGAAGAGGGTTTGGAATCTAGGCTGGGGCCTTAGAGAGGAGGATACCCAAGTGAACTAGACTGGGGATGCCAGTCGTCGTCCACTGGGTTTATATATTCAAGGAGTACATAGGTTTACATAATACGTTTCGTCTATAAGAGTCCATACCCTATGCCCTGGGCGTAGGAGTGTGGCTGAAACGTGTATCAAGGGTGAAACATGTGTTATGGAGATGAAAGAAGGGAAGCATACCACAGCCGTGCGGCGGTGGGAGAATGGAAGAGAAGAGAACCATGGAAAATGGAAGGGAACCATGCACAGCACCAGGCTATGTCAAGGGATGCATTAAGCATGGGTGAATGGTGACAGTGGAAGAAGTGACGATGGTGCAGAGATCAGAGGGCAAGGCTGAGGCCGTTGATCCTGATGATAAGATAAAGAGATTTAGATAAGATAAAAGATAAGATAAGAAAGAAAGAAAAGAAAAAGACGTTAAGTCCGTTTAGAGAGCTGGTTATGGGGCAGCGATCGTAACACCTTTATCACCCCCGACGGTCTCTATGAACCAATGGTCATGTTTTTTGGAATGTGTAACTTGCCATCCACTTTCCAAGCATGTATGAATCATATATTCAAAGACTACATCACTGAAGGATGGCTCATCATTTATATGGATGATCTCTTAATCCACTCGGCTGACGATTCTTCCCTACATCACGAACATGTTTGCAAAGTCCTCCACCACCTTGAGGAACATGATTTGTTCCTCAAACTTTCCAAATGTCACTTTGAACAGCAAAGTGTGGAGTTTCTTGGAATGGTAGTCTCCGCTGACACTATTTCCATGAATCCCACGAAACTCAAAGCCATCCAAGATTGGCAACCCCCTATCTCTGTCAAGGCAGTCTGATCCTTTATTGGTTTCTGCAATTTTTATTGCCACTTCATCCCAGACTTCTCCTGGATTACCTGCCCCCTTCATGAGTTGACACACAAAGGGACAACCTGAAAATGGACCCCTGCTTGCAAGGAGGCTGATACAACCCTAAACCTTCAAGGTCTTAGGCTACTCCTTATGTGAACGTCAACCAACACCAGGGAGTCTTGTGGAGAGAGAGGAGGTGTTGGAATCAAGGCTGGGCAGGCTTAGGGAGGTCCAAACCCAAGTGAACTTGACTGGAGGACGTCCAGTGCAAGCCCCTTGGCTTATATACACACAACCTATGTATGTACATGTGGTGCTCTGATCTACAGATGCAGGACCATATAAAGAGAGGAAGTCCATACCCTATACCCTGCATAGGAATGTATCATAGAAGGATAAGTTAGGCATGAGGAGTCCGCATGTAAACCAGTGCATGCTTCCATAGCATGAGGTGCCATCACCATCAAGGGGGTGGCAGATTGGAAGGCATAATGTGAAACATACCAGTGTTTCGGGTATCACAGAAGAGAAGCATGAGAAGCAAGCCAGTGCTTCTGTGAGATGGAAGAAGGTGGCACAGCCTACCGGGCATAGGGGTAGAAGCGACCAGGCTTCCATAGTTAAGGGTCTAGAAGGGGCACTGCCCTGATAGTTAAGAAAGAGGGTGATGACGTCATGGACAGAGAGCAAGGCTGTGGCTGTTGACCATGAGTCGTTGGAAGTCTAGATTGAGGTTGAGGTCTAGCCTCTCTAAGGGGAGGGTGTGGCAGCACTGCCGGCACTTCTAAGGGGAATCTGTTGTCCAGGCTCCAGGAAAGTGTGGAATGAGTGACAACAGTCTAGGGTCGGAAGATAGAGGCACTGCCTCCATCTAATCAAGGAGATAGCTGTGGCGCTGCCACAGATAAGATAGTGAAGTGGCACAGCCACCAATAAGAGATAAGATAAGGTGGGGCACAGCTGCACCATGATAAGATAAGAATGCGCAGCATTCTTGAGAAAAAAGATCAAGGCCCGTGCTTGACCAAGGACTTGATAAGCTGTTCTTGCAGCCAGATCTTGTCCGATAAGGGCGATCTACGCTCTGCTAAGCTCTCAGAGCTTGTTGTTATGACCCGAGCGTAACAGACACATACACCCAGCAATGTACATTGTATTGCCCTTCACTGTCTACGAGGTCACCGCAGGCCCCATCGTCGACCTCGACATCACACTCTAATTTCCCCTCGACAACAAGGCAAATGGGGTCCGAGTCGAAAGCACACAGCTCCAAAGCCAGTCGCGAATGTACCCCATCTGTCCCCTCCTCTGATCTATCGTCACCCTGGCATCGTCGGCACATGGGTCTGTTGGCTCCTTCAAGCACACCCATTATTCATGCGTCGATCTGCCGACGTATCCGTTCAACTCATAGAAGTTATGGGTACCTTTCAGACCTTGTGGGGCCAACGGTGTGTCGGAGCCCATGCTCATCTTTGAGGCACCCATCGGCTGTCTGGCGGGCTATATGCAGGGGCACGAGGTCAGCGGTTACGCGCTATGTCCCATGTCCATGTACCTGGATCAGGTGCTCGCCGGCGCCGTCATCGCGCAACACTACATGGAGCTGGACTTTGGACGATCCATGCCCGTCCTGCGCTCTGCCAAGCTTTCACATCCCCTTGTACTTTGGCCCGAGGTCTGTCTGATCATTTGCACGCATGTCGCCGTTCACAAGGATGGCACGGGTTCGTTCAGCATCACATCTAGCTTGGAAACTTCGCGGAAAGAGCATCTTCACATCCACAGCGACCTCCGCTTTTCTTCTGTTCGCAAGACGACATTGACACTTGCCCTCGAAAATGCGAGCACGCTCCGCGCTTCAGTCGCTGGCTCGTTCTGCGATCGGGGGTCCTCAGAGTCGTGAGGCTGCTGATACAACCCTAAGACCTGAAGTCCTCGATTCACCACTTGTCAACCAAAGCTCTTGGAGGGGAGAGGGTTGGTGTCTAGGCTGGGGCCTTAGAGAGGAGGATACACTAGAGTGGGGGTGCCAGTCGTCGTCCGCTGGGTTTATATATTCATGGAGTACATAGGGTTACATAATACGTTCCGTCTATAAGAGTCCATACCCTATGCCCTGGGCGCAGGAGTGTGGCTGGAACATGTATCAAGGGTGAAACATGTGTCATTGGAGATGAAAGAAGAGAAGCATACCACAGCCATGTGGCGGTGGGAGAATGGAAGAGAAGCATGCACAGCACCGGGCTGTGTCAAGGGTGCGTCAAGCATGGGTGAATGGTGAAGAGGTGAAGGAGTGACGGTGGTGCAGAGATCAGAGGGCAAGGCTGAGGCTGTTGATCCTGAGGATAAGATGAAGAGTTTAGATAAGATAAGAGAGAAAAGAGAAAGAGTTAAGTCCATTGTAGATGCTGATACAGGGCAGCAATCGTAACAGCTGCCTAATTCCACTCAACAAAGCACATGCCATCGCAGTGCGAACAACGATCGTACCAAAGGTGCTCGCCTCTGCATGCTTCCTGATGATCCTCCACTGCGGTCCATGGCGTCCTCGCTGCCATTGACCACATCACTGTTCCCACAACTATACCGGCGACGATTACGTTCACATTGACCCCGCCGAGGAGGAACGTGAGCGACATTTGTGTTTGCTCGACTGCCGTCCGGTGTTGAAATGATGCTGATCGAGAGATTTTCTGGCATCCTAACAACAGTGAAGCACATGCCCAGCGATCGCTCAAATGGCCGTGTGTCCGATGGTAAGGTCGCTGCCGCAATATTTACAACCAGCCTGATGACCTCGGGTGTATCAGCCAGAGTGCTGTATGACAGATGGTACGAAGGACGACGAGCACAGGATGTGGGCCCGGGGTGGAATTAGAGGCCTTCTAGATCTGAAGGCAGCATCGTGGTGGAGAAGGGAGACAACGGGCAGGTGTTTCTGGAGTGATTTGGTAAAGCCAGCAGAAGAAGCCGTCGACTTGGGTGTCGTACGCAAACATTCAGAGCGCGTCGACGACCTGCTCGTTGCGCTGTTAACGGAAGGACCACCAAACTGATCGACAAAGATGGCATGGAAACATAGCAGGAAAGACTACGCTACGAGGTTGGCATAGGGCATGGAAACAAGAAGAGCAGCCATAGACGTAACGCGGCCAACTGTCCTCTGGCTTGTTGAACTTGAGTACATCTGCAAATCACTTATTCCCTTGGCCATGGCTGGCAGGGGTCACAGCGTCACAGTAAGGTCCCCCCCCCGTTTCTGCAAGGTTTGTGATGTACTGACATAGAGTGTAATTCACTTATTCTGTCTAGTTGCCCTGAATAACACAGTCTTACTACACTGTGGAAACATTGGGGCATAGTTCCCACTGTGGTCATTGGGCAAAGGTGAGCCATCGACTTGGACCTGCGTGAGCACTGCCTTCAGTCTAGGAGAGTATGCCACGATGGTGACAGCCGACGTCTTGTCGAATGAGACCGCCATCACAAACCTTGCAGAAAGTAGACATGCGCAGATATGTTCAGATCTGCACAGATTGTCATTGAATTTTCTGGCCCATCATGTCGCTTCTGACGGCACGTTGTCTGACCAGACTGACAATCGTTTTTTCTGACCGAGAGAGCTCATTCAGTCACAATATGATGGACCAGATATACAACCCCAAACCAGGCATTGGCTCGCAGTAGGGTACGATACGAAATCTCAATGTATTGTATTTGCTACAACAAGATATATACATGTCGACTCAGATGGTGATACCAGCAACGATCGAACTGGACGTGTCGCACTCGAAAGCGTGGACATAGGGACCAATGGAAAGGGAAGTACCTAGATGTCGAGGGCAGGGTCGCAGGCACGTCATAACGTGTCGATTAAAGGGGGAAATGTATTTGTGCACACGCGATCGACGATGATCGCTGAGAGAAACAGTCAGCGCACACAGAGTCAACGGCAACGTACCAAATGATTACCAGATCCAGCGCCACCACCAGACGAGCCTGTGAATGTGTCAAACAGGCCCAAGTGCTCGAAGCTCGAGGGGGAGGGAATCTCAGCCACGAACTGCAAAGAAACACTTACCAATGGCTAGTTGAGTGCCATTAGACATCGAAACCGTGACGATGGAGCTGTGAAATGCATTAGAATGTCAGTATAAGCAATGGGAGGAGGGGCATACAAGATGTTTACCTGGGAGGGCTCAGAACGAGCCAGAGGACCCGGGAGGCAAGACGGACGTGCCAGCACCATCAGATTGCATCAAGGATGCTGATGACGCGCCAAAGAAACTGTGGAACACGTTGGAACACAAGCGTGGATACTCGGGATAAGAGAAAGGGACTTACCTGGGAGGCTCCAGTTGAGCTGGAGGACCCGAAACGTGATACAGTAGGACTGAATGATGTTGAATGCAGCGAGGAATGTCCAGGGAGCAATGAGAATAACGGCAATATCGAAATAGACATGGTAGGCCATAGAGGCGAGCATGTCAGTGTCGAGAATGACTGAGATCACATAATGTCTACAAAGAAAACTGAGTTGAGGCCTGAGCCATTACAGGCCTGCTCCAAGGGCTGGCTAAGCTCGACCCCAACTTCGGGAACAGGCCCGTACAAGTTGACAGTGTAATGGGACAGAACCTTGAGTATTGCACAATCGTCGGATCAAACACTTGTTATGATCCACTTCAGAGTCTGGACGTCAGGTTATATGGAGAAATAGTGCATACATACAAGCTTACCTGCCTCTTCTGTTCAGTCTCTGATTCCTTGAGCCCTTCAAGGTCATTTTGTTCTGTTTTGCTGCCTCCTGAGGCCTCGGGAACTTGGGTCCAGATTCTTCGGAACTAGACATGCCAGGGTCCAAGGAGTCATTCTCAGAATCTTGATGAGATTGCGCGTGTTTTCGCATGTTGGTAGTGGTGGATGGAATGGGTCATACAATGTGGTAGAAAGCAAGAATGGAGGTGATGACGGTGGCCTAGAGATCTTGCTTATCTAATACTATATTTCCTCAACTGTCTTTCCGCCATGCCTCTAACTGCGACTACGACACCATCCATTGTTAGTAGTAAACCAGTAAGTCTGTTCATCCTCCAACCTTGAAAACGTGATCTGAAGTAAACTTACCAGGCAGAGGAATCTTCCAGTATAGGTATCACGATGTACAATAGTCTGTCCATGTCAAATAGAAAGTCTAAATCAACTTTGTCTTCGTTCGCACCCCCGTCTTCATTCATGCCGCCACCGTGTCCAATCGCATGTGAGGGCTCATCATCCACCCCTGCGTGTCCATTCATGCTCCTACCGTGTCCAATCGCATGCGAGGGCTCGTCATCCACCCCCACGTGTTCATTCATGCTCCTACTGTGTCTATTCACGGCCACCCGTCGTCCACTGCCTCATTTGTGTTCGTACACACCCCCGTCATGTCTTATTGACTGGGACCGCGATCGCTGACTCACCCTCCCCCCCTGTTCAGTCCATCACCCCTGCCATGTCCCATTGCATGCAAGGGCTCACCACACGCCCACGTCGTGTCGCCCCATTGTTGCCCATCACTCCTGTGGGTTGATTCACACCACACCGCCGTCCATCGGCACTGCTGTGTTCAATCGCATGGCAGGGCTCGCTATTTGCCCCCCTTGTGTTCGTTCATGTCGCCACCATGTCCAATCGCGCATGAGGGCTCAACGTTCACCTCCGCATATTCATTCATGCCTCCACCACTGTCTGTCAGCCCTGCCATGTTCAATTGCACAGTAGGGCTCACCATTTTCCCACTGTGTTCTCTTGCCCCTCCCAGCACAGCATATCAACGGGTACGTGGCCACAGATTGTGCAGACACTGATGCTCTTCGTCACAGGTACCACATTGTTCCCGGGTATGGAAATCGCTACCTGGACCCATGCAGTACCCTACTTACAATGGAGACGAATATGACTTCACAGATGAAGACCGTGACTGCATTGTCTTTCAGAACAAAAAGATCCATAACCACCCCCTGCTACACATAAATTACACAATGTATGACCTCCGACGTGAGCAAGACACAATCAACCCCCTTTCCCGCGCAGATGTCATGGTCCTCTCGCAGGAAGATGAATGCATGCATCTGTACTGGTCAAGATTTTCCACGTCATGGTCGAGAAACCTGTTCGGATGGATGTACTTTTCATCTGCTGGTTTCAACTGGACTCAAACTATTGAGCTGGATGGGATGCGAAACGGCTGTACTGTCTCCAGTTTTTTGAAGAAGAGCGTTCTACTGATGCATTTGGATTCATCGATCCAAACTTGGTCATTCGAGGAGTCCATCTCATTCTGGGTTTTGCCTATGGCAAGACTGATGATTATCTTGATCATACCTTTGTCCATCATGAAGAAAAAGGTTGGTTGAACACTGACTGGCAATATTTTTATGTCAACAAGTGAGTCTTTTCGTTTGATGTAAAAGTAAGCTCAACAGGGTGCCAGGTTCATGGATCGGGACATGTTCATGCAGTTCCGAGGTGGAGGAATCGGTCACAAAGCAACCCAAGACTGGGATGAGTTCTTGCAGCAAGAAGGACGTGTGGCTCAAGACCCAGTGAATCCTGCATGTCGAGGAGAACCAGCGCATGCAACGCAACAGGTGGACAATGAGGAAGACGAGGAGATGGCCAGCGAAGTGGAGGAGGATGAGGAGGGTATAGAGATGGACCAGATTGAGCATGAGCTGGATCGGGTGGTTGCTGATGATGGGGAAGTGTTAGACGACGACGTTTTAGCGCGTGAAGGGTACGGCACGCTGTAATCAGTCGGGCATACGATATGTGGATGCAATGCAATATCAGGTTATTTTGTACATGATAAGGACATACACGCTACAGGGCAATCACAATATGGTCTTGTCTTCTCTCCGGCGAGAAAGCAAAATGATGTCATTGCTCTTTTTGTGTCGCCGACGCTCCGATATGCCAAGGGCGTGATGTTTGCAAACATGACGAGGGTGACATGACAAATCGGACAATGTCTACTTTCTGCAAGGTTTGTGATGGCGCTATCCATAGTAGCAAAGAGGGCTCATTTGATGTCTGGAGGGCGCACCATCTGGAAAACAGGTGCGATTTCCGTCCATTTTCCTTCTGCGCAGGTGCACAGAATTCTGATGGCTGACTCGTCAATGCAAAGCACGGCAAACGAAAGCAAGCATTCAGAAGGCGGATAGGGATCTCGTTGCAATCAGAACTGCAGGTCTTCTTCTAGAGTTCGAGGCTCAGGTTGACCTCTTTGGCACAACAGCTGGCGCGGTACTCGCCAGGTAGTATACCTTGGAAGCCATGAACCCTGCTGCACGACGTTTTCATGCGTGCCTGTGTGTTTTCCTAGCCTTTCTTCCTGGCTCGCTCCTGATGGTCATCCAAAGATCAAACAAACAACCCATTATGGACCCCCCCCCCCCATACACTCATCCAGTCCTTCTTTTCAGTTATTGGTGGAGAGGTTGAAAGGCTCAACCGAAGCCACTTGGAAGGGCTCGCCCAGGAAAAAGTGTGCATATTTGGCGCAAGCGTTTATCTGCTCTTCACGTCCGACCTCACGACACTGTCCCCCAGACCAGAGCCCAGCAGTTGGCAATCGAGGTGCTACCCTTGGTTGAATATATGCACGACCTCCAGTGGTGGCGCATATATTCAACCAAACACACACCCTTTGGCGCAGAGAGGCAGTTCCAGCGGCTGAAAGGTGCTCTCCGGTCCATGATTGATGAGTCCATCATTATACTCAACCGTCACTGTTCACACTGTCACCACTCTCGCCATGCTGAAGTTGTTAGGATTCTCAAAACTCGTTGATATGCTCGTCACGCCGGGAAGTGTTCATGAAGCTATTAATCTACTCTCGCCATATCACGACGCGTATGTCTTCTTTAATCAACTGTTCCTTTGTTTGAGCGTGCCGGCGAGGTATGCTGTTCACAGGCTTACTAGTCACGCCAACTCACTACGCGCGGTAGCCACACCACTACAGAGTCTGTATGGCTGGCGACCTACAGCGAAGCATAATTCGCACGCTACGGACTGAATCCCATGATGCCCCATCGCCTATTTTCGTCGAGTTCAATTCAGAACACGCCAGCACCAGACCGTCTTGCTTGCAGTGTGAGTAAATGATCTCCTGACTATGGACCTGACTCGGCGGGAGGTCTGTTCACGGGGTCGTTCGGCACTCATGGGTATGTCTCCAACGATCTCGTCTGGGAGAGTCTTGATTCACTGCTCACTACTGTTCGTGGTCAAGTCACCGTCGGAAAAAGACATGCCGTTGCTACCAGGGAAACTGGGCGATATCTGCAGGCACATGCAAACTGATGACATTCGCACTGTTGGCCGTCCTCTTCGTCCTCATCAATCTATACCTCCACTTGCACAGCGAGTCAAGTCATCGAGATCAATGGGTGGAGCGAGCCTTCAATTGTAATCCATTCGGCGCCAGTTGTGATCATGAGGTTCGTTTGGAGGTGGAGGTGGAGCGAGATCCAGGGATGAGGGAATTCTGGAGGGAAGTCTGGCGGAGGGGAGGGACTAGGTGCCGGTGATGGAAGTTTATCCATCAGAGCATCGACTGGTTCATCATGTCAAGGAAGGGAATCAGGAGGGTGGAATAAGAGATTGAGCTGATTTAGATATGTGAGGATTGTTCTGCGGAATATACAGTACACGTACCTCGGGGGGGGACATTCTCCTTGTCAGGACCACAGCTGCGTGTGCGTGAACCCATACCATCGGGCTTTGGCGAGTTTGCTCGCTTAAAAGGTCCCCCTCGAGTCGCACCAGGCCCAGATGGTGTTGCATGAGGGTGGCTTGAGAGCATTATGGTCACTGCATTGAGAGACAGTGCCTTGGAGGCCCTGATGCGAGAGTGGTCTTCCTCATCAGCATCCGGGAAATGTCTGTAATACACCGACTTGGAAACGGCGCGAGGCCTTCCATTGCAATGGCGGCGACACACACAAACCAATTTATGTGATTCGGAGCCAGTCGCCATACTGAAATAAAGGTAAAAGAAGACGGACAACGGCTGTGGTGATGCGTACCAGGTAGGGGTGTGGTGTTGGTGCGCAGGAAAACCGCATGGCCACATCAGTGCCTTGTTACTGCCACGAAGCCTGTAAGACGGGCGTTGGATTGATATGGATATCGTACAATGTGTTGTAGCGCGACCGTATGGAGGGAAATAGCACAGTATGGTGCAATTACATGCGCAATGTACGATCACAAGGGATGTTGTGTACATTGTATCGATACATTACGCCTTACATTATCGGGATCTGGTGAGGTGCTTGATACCAGATCATATCTCATCAGTCCAGCTCATAACCAGTTTTCACTGGGGGTGAGACATACAGGCGATAATATCACTGTCCGACAGCCCCTACTACACTACCCTCTACCGTTGTCGTTCGAGAAGATAAATTCTTGGCCCCTACCGTCACGGTCACTAAGGCTGGTGTGGGTGGCGTCTAGCACACCGATTCTCGCATCAATGGATTCCAGGCACTTCCTGAGCAGTTTGACTTCCTCTTTTGGGGGCATATCTACCAGCATGCCTGGCGTGACATCCGGGTAAATCGTTCTCCACAGCTTACAAATGAAGGTTGAGGTCCATTCTGGGCCTTTTGGACCTGTGACTAAGGACTTTGGTACACGTCAGTATCTTTAATAAAGAACATGGAAAGGTGTCCCAACCTGCAATCGGTTCCTGCGCCGTCCAACGTATCTAGCTCCTCAAAGATATGTTTTAAGGATGTTTCCCTGACCCACATTTGGTTAAGACACATCATTCGCACCACATATGTTCACTTACATGGCACGCTTCAGTTCACACTCATAATCGCTGTACAACTGGTTTAACCGGTCTTCCTACCAGCGTATATGTCACCAGTCCCTTGGTAATGAAATATCGATACCTTTTGTTTTATATTCCCTAGATAATGCAAGCCATTCCGAGCTAACGAGCGGATTGCAAGCTTGAGGGCAGTAAATAAATGGACGTTGGTGCAGCATGTGGAGTACATACGTTTATTTCCTCATGCTGGAGGGGGCGGAACTGAAGCGTTGGCGGCGGCTATAAGAGTGGAATATGTACATCTACCTCCATCTGGCCTGCTAGCATGCACCTTCAATACCGCGATGGGCTAATGCGACGCCAGTATGAATGCGTGTCATGCACAACTGGCATTAACCATACCGTTCTTCCAACGTGTCTTGCGAGCGGGACAACGTGGGAAGTGCACCAGAGCGGTGGGTGGGCGAAGGCTAACAATGACAAATATGTGTTGCGGCCGTATTCCACCAACTGCGTCGCGGTATGTTCGCGAATGCCTGTGCTTTCAACGCATGCACACAGCTGTCAGCACTCCCACAGGGGCCCGTGACGTGGAAAGGCGCATCGGGCCGGAATGCTGAGCTGACATTGGCTCTACCCGGGTGAGCGGTTCCGCTGGACCACTCCAACGTTGGTATGTGAGTGAAGCGATCTGTCGGCTGGCCATTACTGAAGAAGGCTTTCGTCCTTTGGACCGTCCCAATTGGCAATGCCCTGGACGAAAGAACATCCTACCCCGGTAGCTGCGGAGGCGACTGCGGGTTCGGAAGTACTATGGTGCCACGCACCTTCGCCACAGACCTCATGTGAAGCGTCGGGAACAGTGGCTTGGGTTGTCGCCGGATGGGTGGGGCTGGGATTGTTCAAGCACACTACCATGTTACAGAGGGTGTCATCATATAACTAATGTACTGTGCGTTGTCATGGCTCTGCGTGAAACCCATCGGTGCTTGTTCGTCGTTCAACACCATGCCTTGGGGTGGCCGCAGTGTAGCGACATTATAACCACTTGGGGTTCACCCCCGGCGCAACGAAACGGGCCTGGGGCCTGCGAACCACCTCCTCTCCACCTCTTATGAAAACGCCGTCCAGGCAGGTCCGTGGGTGCATCTGGAGGATGCCCATTTGATCGTTCTGTCTCCACTTTGTCGGGGGAATCCTCGTGGCTACGTTTGTGAGGCTGACCCAGGTTCTCTGTTCTAGAATGCCTTGTGCCTGATCGTTCGTCGCGCAGCCGTTTCCCAACGACTGTCTTCGCGTTGGCCACAAGCTCCTTTTCTATGCGATTCAGTGGGCTTTGCTCGAGGCGGAGCAGAACCTGTAACAGCTGTTGGATCTCTCCCTTCAATGACGCCAACCGTGGGACACAGTCGGGGCCCTTTATCGTCCCGAGATGGGTCTAGGGAAAGACCAGCCTTCCAGCGCAGTATTTGGCGCCTTGCGCAACAAGCTCCTTCCACACCGTACTAGAGATACCAGTGGGTGCTGCATTAGTATGGTTCGTGGAGCACAACAGTGCTGACCACAGTTAGCATGAAGGTCTCCGTGTCACAGGTAATGGAGCGCACTTGGGGATGAAATGCAGGGATCTACATCGGCGGAGGGCAAGCATACCCCCTGGGCTCCGATGTTCGGACTCGTTATGTAGTCTTCCGTCACTGCTATTGGCCCAGTACCTTGGCTGGGTGCGTGGGTGAGACACGTGGATGACACGCCAAAGGAATAATAAAAGGCACGTATCCAACCGGGAAATTCTGGGTCCCATTTTGGGGCTGTGGCAGGGGAAACAATGCAATGGATGGCATTTAGTGCCACCAGCCCACAGGAACTGCCATCCACTTGCTGTGGCCAGTCCTCTTGCATGCTAAGGGTCCATTGTTCCTCCCCGGGGAGCATACCTTTCCAGCACCCTATAACGCCTTCCCACATGGCCTGATCATCTATCGACCCTTTTAACGAGTCATAAATGTTAACATAACGCGCACCCAGGGTCACCAATACCGCGACCCAGTGGCCTCCAATGCACAGTGGGTATAAAATGCGCATGAGGTTTCTGTCGCGTACGCGACTTCTGAGTGGGTGTTGATGTGATCATTTCCATGTGCAGACTTTCGGGTACCATAGGCAGTCTAGGATCACCATGCCACCCCCCGCCTCGATCCAGAATGGATGTTTCCTTCCCATGCACGATAGAATCCAATCCATATGTTCATCCGTAAGCCAAGCTTTGGAGAGGAATGCGGAGCTGAATGCGGCAGGCTTTCCTATGTCACTCAGGGAAGGTACCTGGTGGACCGCTAAACGCGCGTGGTGATACTCGGACCATGATTCCACGACGGTGCAGCGCTGCGCCCACTCCAACAGCGCGTCTCATATTGTTCGAAAACGGAATCATGGTGGGTGTCCGACGGGATCTCCATGGGGTCATCCAAGGATCCTACGATCGGCAGGCCGTGGAGTGTGCAGGTGGAATAGTTGTGGGTTGGGGATGTGTGGGTTTCTGGGGTGGCATGCTGTGACATACCAGATGAACTACAGGAGGTCCATTGTATTGGGTCCATAAAGCTCAGTGACCACGCTCAATGCAATGTGGCTGCTCGTGGCAGTTCTACGGCCTCTGCACTAGTATGGCATGTTAGGGGTTATACTGCGGGGGGTGGGTGCAACCAACCCTTCGCCATCACCCAATTCCATGAGGTGGCTCTCGAACGCGTTCAGGCGCTGTACGACCTCGCCCAGCCGCATCCTGATCTCCTGGATGTCGCTCCGAAGCATGTGCTGTTGTTCCCTGTGGTTGCATTGTGCTTTCCTGCCATCCTACGTGTGGTCCGGACTCACAGGCATCTATTCTCCTCACCAGCCCGGCTTCCCATCTGGTCAAACATGTCCCTCGTAATGTGGAAGTGGCTGGCAGCGCTGGACACCTAGTCTGCAACGGTGGACAGGGTATGAATCGCAAATGGTGGGATAGCATGGCAGCGCGTTGGGGCCCGGCGCACTGATGATGTCATGGGGTTCGGGTGTTGCCGCGCTCATTCACCTGTGGCGTCACGCACGGCACGACGTCCCTCGCATCTGTGCTCGACTACTACGACTACTATGGGGTCTCGGCGGCCCGCGGCACGAGCTTTGTCATGGCTGTGGATCAGGGAGTGTTCCACTGCGCCCCCGCGTTTACGGACCATAAGCTGCATTGACGTCATGTTACATGAACAATGGAGGCCACATCTATTTCCTCTGTTCCGACTGATGCTGGCGACAGTCTGTGTGTACCATTCGCACGTGTCCATAGATACCATTGTGTTCTGGATTGGGTAGGGTGGACTGGACATATGGCATTAAATCTGCACAAATACTCCAACCGTGCTTTTTGGTCCGCCACACCGCTGCACTGCCCGCCGCGTTTTTTCCCTCTCTGGCGTAGGGTGTTCTTCGACCCCAACGGCTCCCACTCCGCCATCATTCGGGCCCGATCGCCAGATGGCCGCCCTCACCATGTTTTCAAACCCCCAGCTCGTTTCGCGCTGCCTCCACGGCTCCACCCTTTTTCGAGTCCAACAGCTCGGCAGCCGCTCCCACTGTATTGTTTTCGAGCCCCCGGCTCATTGCGCACTGCCTCCCCTCTCACTCGAGTCTAACAGCTTGACGACCGCTCCGACTGTGTTTTTGAGCCTGATCGCATGCTGGCCGCCCTCACTGCATCTTTGGAGCCTCACAGCTTGTTTCGCCCATCCTCTGCCCCCCTGTCGTGTTTCCGCTACTCTCCGGCTTGTTTTGCGTTCTGTCCCACCGCGTTCCAGCCACACCGCTCGTTGAGCACCCTCGTCACATTTGCCGGAACCCCATAGCTCATTCGCTCCCTCTCTGCCCTATTTTGCGCTCTATCACTCGACCACCACCCCTGCCGTGTTTCCAGGAGCCCCAGTGCTCATTTCCCATCGCTACCATGTATTGATGAGCCAGATTACGCAACGGCCACCTTTGTCACGTTTTCGCAGGCCCTAGCACTCGTTTCAAGCCACCCCCATCCCTTCGCGTGCCCGACCATTCGTTGGCCGACCCCGCCGTGTCTTTCCGAGCCCCAGACGCGTTTCGTGCCACCTCCGTCTTTTTTGCAAGCCCGACCACGCGACAGCTGCTCCCGCCGTGTTCCCTTGCGCCCTGTGGGTCCATTTGTGCTGCAATTGTCCTTTTTTGCGCCCAATAGCTCGACGGACGGCCTCGCTGTGTTCTCCCCGCTCATTTCGTGCCACCTCCACCCCTTGCATGTGCGCGCACACACGTACATTGCTCATTTGCAGTGTATATGCATCCGCGTGCCTGCACGCCCGCCTTCGACAATCTCGCCTCGCCCGTACCTGTACCCGTGCTATGCCCTACTAGTGTCTATTCGAGCCCTGTATTTACATACGATGAATGTAGATGTCGAAAGACCTACACAGGAGAGGAAAAAAAAGCCCTGTGCCGTATTAAAGGTGCTTGAGTAACGCTGTGTACGATGGCGCGGTGTACCCGAAGGGCGCGGTGGGAGGTGTAGGGAAAGCGCGGCAGGCAGTACCGCAGTGCGGCGGACCACAAAGGCGTGGTAGGAATACTGGTGCGGATGCAACACCATACGGACTGAGCGCATTCGGACCGGTACGTCGCGCACCACGACGCACGCATGGCTGGCTAAACACATGGGACGCCAGAGAGTCCTGTTCAGGCTCGGGGGGCGCCAACAAAAGCATGAGGGTGTTGTGGGACAGGGGGCAATGTGGGGCCAGTGCCTTTGTTGCAATTAGGAGGGCAAGATGAATGCCTAGGCGGGCATCGCCGTCGTCCTTGCGCTGCGCGGGGATTGGGGCGCGGACGTGCCTGTATATTGGCATCGCCACCGAGACATGTAGAGGGCGTGGGGCTGGAGTGCATACGGGGCGGACTTGGGAGCAGAGGGGCGACCGCCGCAGGCGCGAACGTCGACCCCTACACTCATGTGTCATCCCATCGTCGCCATTCGTGTACTACGACACCATGCCGCCCTCGGCAGGGTTCGTAGCATAATAACACTCCGACTGCTGCCACACTCACCAAACAAAACGAACTACATCATTTGTACTATGGGCGGCGTCCGCACGACCACAGCGATGACCCTACTCCTCGTCACTCGATGGCGCGGAATCGCTGCCCCCTTCGGAGGTGGTGGAATCGCCCCCAACCATGTTAAGCAAATCATCTAGGTGGAACAGGTCACCGGCAGTAAGTCGCAACAGCATACCAATGCATACTCATATTCGCCAATATGCCATTCTTCCTCTTCTTTGCCAGCTGCGCCAGTTGTTCGTTGTCCTGGCGGTCCAGGAAGCGCGCTAGGTGCTCCAGGCGGCTCTCATATCGCCAGAACACACGCAAGGCATTTGCCGACAGGCTGGCCTTACGGCTCCTTACTCTGTCCGACATAACCCGGCAGAAGATCCCACGAGGAGTGCTACCAGGTTTGCCCGCGCTGACCTGAGGCACAGAGGCGCGGTCAGTGGTCGCCATTCCATGCACAGGTCATACAATACCTCATTGGCCAGGGGGACAATATGGTCCTTGAATACGTCCAGGGCACTGATGGGGGAGCTCTTCTGTCCTCTCCAGCACTGAAGGGTGTCGAGCATATCCACGGTCTGTGGGTGTGCCTCCAAGTACGGTGTGATTAGTTCCTCCATGGCATCCATTTGGACCCGTCGAAGGTGCGTAGTCCGCGTCCCATTGGAGTGACCACTTCCGGATGGTACTGGGGCTGGGCGCGGTCACGCTTGGCTACGGGATAGAGGTATGTACTTCGGTAGGCATGCGACCACAACGTAGGACTCACTCGATGTGCTGTGCCAGTCCGACAGTGGTCTCCTTTCTTGTGAATGGTAAGCCCAGCTCGGCGCTGGCTCGGCCCTTCCAATACGACAACAGCTTGACGACTGGGGGCTTGTCACCATTAAGAGTGGCAGTTGCGTACGAGAGTAGTGTGTCCATGAGGTGGTGGGGTGACGATACGTGGAATTCTTATATAAGGTGGACTTAATAAATGGGGATTGGTGACCGGCCAACGTGATTGCCCTCCAGTATGTACTTAGGTGTTCGATGTGGGCGTACCCACTGGTAGGTTTGCATTATTCAGTCCAGGACGTGGACATGTTGTCGTTGGCATCCCATGGGTACCATGACGCTGCATGTGCCCACCTCGTGGGAGGGGCCATCCCGGCTCTTTGCTTGGAATACATGTTGTGCGTTGTGTGCCTAACACCCCAGTCATACCATATGGCCCCCAGAATGTTGCATGCATGGTCGGCAGAACACTATGTCGTTAACGTGACACAAGGATGCCCGCCACATGTGTGTTCGGTCCGCCACACTGCCGGCCGTGTTTTGCAGGTACGCCACGCCATCGTATATTGTGGGGCTCCGACTGCCGAACACATAACCGCGAGTTATCCCATGAGATGTACACGATTCAGGCATGTATGCTGTTTTATGAGGAACGCTGTCGATAGCATAGCACGCGGCTCGAAGTCGCTTGTCAGTACCTAATGCACAGGATGACGATAACACAGACTGCGTCTGCGTGACATACTCACGCCGACATGAAATGGCGTGTCCAAAGGCTTGTCAGCTGCCAATGCTGTGCTCATGCGTGCTCAACTGCCCACCAGTCGCACAGCGCCCACGTCGTCGTCCATGCTCACATCCGCCATATCCATATCTGTCCTCCTTTCCCTCGCTCCAGCACTCCACCGTCCGTTCTCTGGCGCCATTGCTCGTCTGGTGCCCCTTGTGGGTTTCCATGAATACAAACGCTCCCCTGTGTTTTCTTTGAGCGCCATCGCTCACCTGGCACTCCCTTGCACCCCAGCCGTCTTTCTCGAGTGCGTCCACTTGAAGGTCGCCGCTGCCACGTCCATTTGGGTGCACGTGCATTCCGCCTACACCGTCGACAGGGACATGACGGCGTGATGGGGAAGATCCATAGGCACACCCAAGCGCCAGCGCTCTTCTGTCATTCCGGTGTACTCGCGCAAGCACCTCCGTTCGTGGGACAGGCTCGTGCTGTCTTCATTCGAGTACCCCCACCGTATTCTTTCGGGCACCACCGCTTGCTGGTCGCCATCACCACTACCCTCGTTTCAGGCCCACAGATTTTCGAGCAGCTGCTCGTCTGTCATGTTTCTTCAGGTGCTGCTGCCCATTGGCTACTCTCACTGTGTTTACTAGAGTACTAGCGCTTGTTGGTCTTCCACGCTGTGGGTCTTCGAGCGCCAACGCTTGTTTGGCCCCTTCACTGTCTTTATTCAAGCCTGAACACTCGCTCAATACCTCCTCGTATCTACTGGTGCCTGACCCTGCACACGACCCTCCGTCGTGTTTAGTCGAGCACCGCCAGTTGTTCAGTACACGTCGTGATCATCCAATACATGTAGATGATATCCTGTATGATATTAATTTTTGTCGTCGTCATCCCGTGCATTTGTGCTTGGACACACGACTTCGAATCGCGCTGACCGTGACTATATCACGCGATTTTTGGGGGGGTTTCTATGGAGCTCCAACTGCCAAACATTTACACATAGGACACTATCTACATATATGGAGATCAAGAGGGCTCGACTAAACACAACAGGGGCATTGGGCGCGCGGTCAGGCTCGAACAAACACGGTGAAGGGGCTGAACGAGCAGGGCCAAGGGCGAGGGCATCACGAGGGCATGGTGCCGTTGTTGGTGCCATCGCCAGCATCACATCGTCGCGGCTGTCATTGCGAGACGAGGGAGAGGGAGAGGACATGGGCTTGACGTCACCGTCATTGTTGATGCGAGGGAAAGGGTCTGGTGAGGGCCAGGTGTCGCCGTCGCGAGAAGAGGGCAAGGGCAGGGAGGTGTGCGCGTCGGCATCGCTGTGAGACGAGGAAAAGGGCATGGGCATGGGCACGTCATGTCATCGTCGTCGTCGTCGCCATGAGATGAAGGAGAGGGCGTGGAAGTGGACGTGGACAGGCGAAGGAGAGGGGATGAGCGTGGGCGTGGCATCACCGTCGTCGTGGCGAGACAAGGGGCTTGGGCGTTGACCTCACGTTGCCGTCGCGAGATGAGGGAGAGGGCGTGGCATGGGCAATGGGAATGGCGTGTCATCGCAAGAGGGGGAGGGCGCAGCGTTGTCGTCACAATAGGAGGGTGATGTGAATGGGACAGGCATCGTGTCACTGTCGCAAAGGCCATGGAGAGGGAGAGGGCATGGCGTTGTTGTCGTCATTGTGAGACAAGGGAAAGGGCGAGCGTGAGCGTGGGCCTGGCGTCAACGCCGACGATGGGGGAAGCGATTGAGCACGCGCGGGCACAGCAAGGGTGACTGGCGAGCCTTGGGGCTCACAACGTCAAGTCGGGGTAGTGGTGAGCTGTCGAGCTCTGGTGAGGGCGACGGCGAGCGTATGGGCTCGCAATGACACGGTGCAGACGACCAGCGAGCATCGGACTTGCGAGGGCGGCAGGGAAGCACCTGCGCTTGAACGGGCGCAGCAGCAGTGACTGGTGAGTGGTCACACTCGAGGAAAGACGGTGGGGGCAGGGGGCACCAGGCGAGCGATAGCGCTCGAAAAGGCATGACTGCAGCGGCAGGGGAACGTGTCCATTCGAGAAAGCACGTAAGGGGAACCAGATGAGCGACGGCACTCGAGAAAAGATGATGGAGGGTAAACAAGGTGGGGGTACTGAACAAAGGTCAGGGTTCGTTGTTCGGGGTCGACCGGACATAGCGAGGGCATTGGGTGAGCGAGAAGGCTCAAGTGAACTCGGCGGGGCCGCTGGGTAAGCGTTGGGGCTCAGGGTGTTAAGTGAGCGTCGAGGCAGGAGTAAACATGGCGGAGCACTGGCAAGTACCAGAGCTCGGGCCCTAAGCATGACAGCGGTGCAGGGCAAGCGTTGAGCTGACATTGTCATCGTCGTGGTTAGAGGCAGCAGTAGTGTCACAGTGGCATTGTCAACGCCTTGTGTACGTCATGTCGTCTGCATTGTTGTTGTTGTTGTCGTCCTGTGCATTGAGTACTGAAGTACTTACAAGCGACTCCGAATCGCGCGCACTCGACCGAAAAAATCATGCACTTCCCACAGAAAAAATCATGCTTATTTTTTTGGCAGTTGGAGCTCCATAGTGCGGTGCACGATGGGAGAAACGCAGTGTGAGAAACATGGTGTGTGGTGCGTGGAATGCAGTGGGGAATATTTGTGCACTTGTTACGCCATAGATGCCCACTGATGTGGACACGCACAATTCACGCAATCGCACATTTGTGGGTGGACACCCACACCTGATGTTCTCAGGTTCGCTTCCAATGCCAAATGTGGCAGGAAGGGTGTAGAGCAGCCTTGCCATACAGCAAAGGCTTCGGGGCATTGAGGTTCCACTGACATGGAACTGCACGATCAACGCAACCACATGTTGGCGTGGGAAAGCCCTCCCAGCAACGTATATAAGATATAAATAACTTACGTAATTGTGTGCTATTCAAACACCGCTGCCACCTTCTCGAGTTGATCCCGTTCGGCTTTGCAGTAACATTTTCCTGCCGCAGTGTGCACGACAGCTCGAAGTTCGAACAGGTAGTGTTTAGTATTTCTGGTACCCTGATAGCGACGAAATTCCTCATGTCTTATGGGCAGCAGAACCGATGAAGAAGAGTGTCCATATGTGGTAACTTTATTCCACTGGTTCGTTTGATGAGGTCTGGGGCACTCGTCTCCTCATTACCCGCTGACGTTGTAGCAATCGTGTATGTGCACGCCCCGCTGTTGTTCCAGGCCCGCTACTTTTTTTGTGCCCTGCACCCATCACCTCCCTGTCGCCCTGCTCGTCCACCCCCACCCCCGCCCCGGTACAGTCCCCTGTGTCCACCAGTCTCACGCTCGATTATGCTCACACCTCCCACTCCCCTTCGCCCTACCATTCCTCCTTGCTTGCCCTTTGTATAACTCTTCTTTTATATAAGATACAAGATATTGATTTATTGACAGAAGCACATGCAAGCAAGGTATCTGCCGACCATGTCGGCATTCCCAAGTCTCTCAATGCCCCAAAAGTTAATCCAAAAAACAAGTCAGTCGCACTCTCCCCCCATCGTGAGGCACTCTTTCGTCTGGTGTGGTCAAGGCCGACTCATCATGCTCTGAGACAACTTGTTCAGTCAATTCGATCAGCGGACTGCGCAGATCTTGCTCACGCGGGGCGATATTTCGGACGCACATGCTCTCTCGCTCAACTTGTTGTTGCTACTGAGACACCATTTCCGCCAGTGGACGCGATACCTAAATGCGGTAAATATGATCAGGGAGCTATTGAGCATAGGCATGGTGCCTATCATGGACGAAAACGACACGATCTCCGTCAGCATGGGTTGTGACATTCATGTCTCTGTGTTCGCTGAACGAGATTGGCCATACAGGAAATAAAATTTGGTGACAATGATTACGATCTCTGCCATCATGTCGTCCACGATTCACATAGACTAACTCCTTCTCCTCATGGACGTTGACAGTTTGTACACAGCGAACCCGCGGGAAGACCCAACTGTGAGGAAGATTGACGTTGTAGCATCTGTCGCAGGCACTGGAACTCAAGGTCGTTCTCGAACATACCTTCTACTTGTTCCAGATCCTGATTCTGGTGACAGTGAGCACGTCTACGCTAGGCTCTAGTCTAGGCACCGGTGGGATGAAAACAAAGCTCATCGCGGCAGAGATTGTGACAGTCGCATGCACCACGACAGTCCGTCCCATCGTCGCAAATGACAGGTGCAGTGCCGAGACTGCAGACAATACTTTAATAACATAAGCATAGATCTACGGGCAACAAGGTGGATGCTGTCCATCATCAGGCTCGCGACGGTCACCGCACGGCTCACTCCCAGAGCTCAAGCTGGGAGACGAGCGCAACCACATTCTCCTTCGAAAACATGGGCAGCAGTGTGCGATGTCCGGATGAGGATGAGGTGCATCACCACACCAGTTCATCCACCGTGCCAAGGAACTTGAGTGCGCACGTGATAGATGCCATGTCATGCCTTCGACTGGGCATTGGGGGTAGTGCACTCTGTGATGGTGCCAAAATCGCCAGGTCGGCCAGGGCACTTGGTGAGACGTCAAGCAAACGCGGCGACTGTGGCAACTACTTGCCATATTAGTCGACATTCGCTTACCTACGTCAAACTTGGCGCACGACTAAGTGCCAAACAACAACAACAACGGACACCGATCGCCAACCCATCAACATCCTGCCAGCTTGTCGCTGACACCCCAACGCTCAAGAGCAAGGATGTGACCACATCAATCAGTCTGATATGGTCATGCAACACGTGTACGTATATTTTTCTCTCCTGACTTTTTCACGAAGTGTGCTGGCTTATCAACACACACACACACACACACACACAGGTCCACACCGACGACGTGTCCTCAGGTGCGTGGCGTCTCGACTCACCCCCTCGCTACCTAACGACTTCATCATTCGACCAGACAACCAATACTGTCGCCTGCCCAGCAACATGCTGAGAACAAGGATGAGGGAGGCCAGAACAAGGAAGAGGGGGACGAGGAGATGACACAGCAGGTGCGTGGCATGCTGGATCGCTCTCCTCGTCATCTAACGACCCACGCCGTGCGAGCTGCCACGCAAACGACAGGACTAGAACGAAGGGTGACAAGGACACAAGGAGGATGTCCCACAGGTGCATGGTTGCCGGCCCGCCCACCTCGTGTCATAACGCCCCAGAGGTACGTCGCAGTCACCTGCCCAACAACGCACGGATGAGGACGGTTGTATGCGGCACGCTGACACGAAGCTCTCACCATGTCATGGCACAGACGACGACGACAGTCGGACGCCATGCCACGATGCTTGACGTGGTTGCCGGACTAACCAGACCCGATGTGGCCCACGAAGGGGCCGGGAAGATGAGCCAGAGGGCGAGCGAGACGACGATGATGGTGCCACAGGTGAGTGGCACGCCCGATCACTCACGATCAAACGAGCCTCACCGTCGAGTAGCTGTGGAGTTCACGATGACAACACGTGGCACCACACCACGACACCGAATGGTGTCATCTGCGCAGCAGCAAGCAGACGGCAAGGACAACGACCACAAGGCCTAGGACGAAGGTCCCAGGTGCGTGTCGTGCCAGCTCACTCACCTCACCATCCAACGTCCCCATCGTCCCCTCACAGACGACGCAAACAATCGTGGCCACGGTGCCACGACTGCCAAGGCTCGCCTGGCCAGCAACCTCAACATGGAGCATGAGGAGGTGAGGCAGACCAGCTGGAGAGCAAGGGCAGTGTGGGCGATGGTCCCGAAGGTGCATGCCATGCCGGCAAGATTGCTCACCATCTGACGACTCCACCGTCCAGTAGCTGCATAGCTGACTCATGGGCCCCTGTGGCATCTCGTGGAATGGAATTGCCTGCCCAGCAACAGCCTGAGGAGGGCAAGGAGGCTACTGGAACGACAGACGACAACCAGGACGAGCCCGCAGGTGCATGGCATGCCACATCAACTGCGTCGTCTCTCAACGACTCGCAGTGTCCGATGTAGTCGCTGGGTTGGCAATGCCAACACATGGAGGGCCAGGGGGCCCACGACAAGGCCAACGTCCCCCTAGCAAAATTGTGCAACCAGAGCCAGAGCCAGAATCTGAACCAGACCTCGACGAGGACGAAGAGAGCCATGAGGAAATCGCTCTAGATGAAGACAACACTGTACATCTCTCCTCACCTGATGCTATGGCCCATCGCCAATTTTATATTACAGGACACTCTTCGTCGAGTACGCGAGCCCACCCAGCTTGATCCTTCATGGAAACCCTGGTCGTTTCTTTCCTGGAGACCATTGACGCTGACTCCGGTGGCGACCTGAATCGGGAACTCGCATTGTGAGTGAACACGATCCGTCCATTTCTAGACTTTTCATTCGCTCGATTTCATAGTTACAAACAAGCACTGTACACATCAGACAAGGCCCGCACGGTTGCTGCATCCCACTCATTCATTTCCATTCACCCGTCCTTCCGACTTCTTCGCCGAAATGGTCAAATCAGATGACCACATGGAACACATTCGGTTCCACCTGCTCGATGAACGCGCAGGAGTCAAGAAAGCTGAGGAAAAACGCAAGGAACTCCTCTACCACTCCGACCCACGCAGTGTCGTCCGATGGCGAACGGCGAGTCCCCCTCCTTATCGGACACCCTCTAGCATGACCCCCAGGTGTCCAAGTGGTTCTGTGCTGTCACCCACGACGATCTCCTCTGGCGATTAATGTATGCCAACGTGACCGTCCTCCACCAATGCGACCCTTCCACTTACCAATCCAGCACCTACCTCGAGCACATGCTCGTCAAGGCCGTCCAGCTCGCAGATGCATGGCCTCATCGCCTCATTTGTGAAGTGGTGAGCACCACCGTCACCCTCGGACGGCCCTTTCCGACCACGACCAACAAGCTCGCCGCAGGGCGCTGGTTTGTTGGGTGCGAGGATGCAAGACAGTTCGTGCTGCACGGACCCCGGCCAGTTTCAGTAGACGAAGCTCAGGGTGCTCCGGGAGTGGGACGACCCAGTTGTGTTTGCATGGCACGTGCACACCATCGTCGGTCAGTCCCTCATGTACGTCCTGCTGGAACTGCCCAATGCAAATGAGGCTCAACTGAATTGGTGTGTTGCGCCGCTCCATTACTGATCCCGCTCGTTGATCCCTTCAACAGGAAACTATTGGAGTTTAGGTTGCACGGCGAGTCGGGCGAGGTGTACGACTCAGCCACCCTCAACCCTCCCCCATGGGCTCATGGCCCCTTGGACTGGGTAGACCTCCATGGCGACCGGATGCGGTTCCTCAGCATCCCCACCAAGTTTCCACGGGGCGTCGTCTTCGACACCGACACGTGCACGTTTTATGCACTCCCCGAATATCGCATCGCACTGGTACGTGACATGTGGCGCATGCAGACCGGCGCTCATCAGCAGACACTAGACAGAGTCGCTTTTAGGCCAGTTCTGAGATGCGCCCTTGATCAGCTTTTGGCTCGAGTTCACAGAGATGCACGACATCTCTCTCCTACTATTACTGGTGGTTTTGCAGTGTTAGGACGCTCATACAGATTTACGTGTTGCCAGAAGACGATGCTGAGGGCCTCCCTCATCTTCGCTTCACCCACAAAGGTTTTTCGCATGAACGGCTTCCTAATCTCTTGGTCATGAAACCGTGCATCGACCCCGTTGCTGGGATGATGACCACCCACCTCTTGGATCACACCATGCAATATGGGTAACTCGATGTCATGATCGTCGACCTGACCCTCCCTGACACGACCAACACCTGCGAGGGCATCACGCCGATGCATGTCATTGATCTGCGCCGGGTCTGCGTCCTCCAAGACGATGTCAAACCGGTACTAGTTATATATAAAACGGCGACGAGGGGCCTGCTGGCCTTGGCCCCACCCCACACATTAAAAGAAATGGCGATGAGGGGCCTGCTGGCCTTGGCCCCCAACCCAGACATATTAAAAAAAAACAGCGACGGAATGTGCTCTTATCCTCCGCCAGCTTACTTAGCACGTGGGAAACAAGTTTGACGGTCGACCATGATGGTCGACGACTGGCACGACAGCGAACTGGTCATCCAGCGCAAGCTTGACTACGACGGCGTCGTGTCGCAGGCATGGACACAGATCGAACCCGAAATGCCCAAACAACACCAAACATTTTACACAACCCGGCTCCCATTCATCCCCGTCACCACCCTCAGCCGTCCCTGGTCGTCCATCCTCGCCAGCACAGACGGCAAACCTTCGTGACTAGCCGACACCCCAGTGAGCTCACTTCAATGCCCACATATGGGACAGCGATCCCATTGCTTGCAACGTCGCAGCGCCTACGAGCAGACCCGCGCTCATCACGGGCACCGGGGTCGGGTTTCCGACATGGAGACAGAACAAGTTCGCAGGGTACCGAAACAGTGGAGAAGGACGGATCCACATTTCGCGTGCCGTCCGTCGTCAACGAGGCCATCGGGTGTGCCCCACAACCATCATTGCTTCGCAACTCATCCACGATGCAGAAATTGTCCCAAGTACATCAATGTACGAGACCCTGTGACCACCTCGGGCACGCATCCACGCGTCGTCATCGACGCCTTAACCTACTCGCTGAAGAGCGATTGCCTGACGATGTCGTTTCATTCATACACGGATCAGACACGCTTTTCCTGGGGACTGTGACGATGCCGGCAAACCCATTCGATTCCACATAGGCATGAATCAGCGCAGCGGAAGACCTGGCTTCGCCTGCGTTTGGCCCAGCAACAGTCAGGTGCTTGTGATTCCAGACTACTCTGGTACGTTCACCATCTTCGCTCTAGACCGCACCTCACCATCATTCAAAGGCAATCGGTTGTTAAGCTCCCTTGGAAACATTGAGGCCACTCTGTTAGCTGGCATCACCTTCATCTCGCTCGTCACTGGCACTGTCCTCTGCGCCATGTGAGCGGGAGACACACACCGAGAGGGAACGACTTACATGCGGACGATGAACGGGATGATGAAGTGGTTCCTGCCGTTATACATCTTGACCTAAAGGAGGGGTGAGAAAGATGGAGGGCGAGATGGGGGTCGCAACACACGGTGCCAAACTTGTACTCGAGGTAGTCACACCTGAGGGGAGAGGAAAACGTGATCAAAGTCGAACCAGATCTGCCAGAACCTAGGGACTGAGCTGGCCACACCCCTTGCTGGTCCCACCAACGGCCTTTTTGTGGAGGGATGGCTGGTGTCCAGAGGTGTAAAAGTCGACGACACCGAGGATGCCGGTGTCCGGGCAGAGGACATAGTGGATATGATCGAGGAGGGCATAAAAGTTCGGCATCTAAGGGAGAGATGGGCACGGGGGAGGAAGACAACGAGGGCTAACCATAGAGAGGGAGTAGCTGACAGTGACGAAGCTGACACTTGTGTCAGGGCAGAGGGCGGTGATGTTGCACCAGCCCTTGCGGGCGAAGTGCTTCCTGGCGACCTCAAGGAGGAGATCGCAGAGATCAATGAAATTGGTGGCGTCAAAGTTGGAGATGGGAAAGTGCTTGTCCATGAGCTTGATGTTGTGATCTAGTGGGGATGAGACGAGAACAAGGAGAGGACGGGACGCGCACCGGTTCCGCCACTGATGTCGACCTGGATGAGCCTCTGGGAGGGGTCCTTTGTGCGGAGAGTGCGGAGATGGCTGATGGAGAACCTGAGCATGGTATCACGGCCTTTGAGGAGACCGCTGCGGGTCCTGCCATACACGTTGGCCTGGCCCTTGTAAAACTGGAGGGGATGAGCTTGGGACCCAAGGGAGAGGGATTGAAGCAGTGCCAGAAGAACATACCCTTGGCGCCATCAGCTCTGATAAGATAGGAAGCCTCGAAATTTTGGCGACTCCTTCGCCGTCCATCTTCTTGACCAACTTTGCGAGCATGCGCTCGTCTTCAAACAATTGTAGTTCTGTCCCAGGTCAACGGTACAGCCATGTCTCTCGAGGTCAGACCACGAAATACCATCCAGCGTCACTTGACCGAGGAACAGCGTGTCATGCTGCAAAATACGACATCAGTCATTATCTAGGGAAAGTCGAGATTCACTTGCATAAGGGATCGATGAATCGGGTCATGGTGGAGGGTCATATGAAAGGTCATCACCAGAGAGCATGGTCAGGTCCTGATCATCCTCGTAATCTTGTTTCCCGCCACCACGGAATGGACGAGGGTGGAAGGGCTCTCTTCTTGTCATACTCGTACAGGAAGTGTTACGCTTGGTCCGGGTAGGGCCGAGCATAGCCTCGAACGGCAAGGTTGGTCTGAGTCTAAGACGAGGGATTTGACCTAGGGGGCGTCCTCTAGGGTCAAGGGTTTGTGCTCCAAGGGGGCTTCCTCAAGGAGGGGGTCGAGGGTTCGGCCTAGAGAGGTGCGATCAAGGGTTCGAGGGAGCATCCACTCAAAGTAGGACGAGGACTTAGAGAATCGAGAGTTTAGAGGCAAGCAGGTGTATTCCAAGAGGGTACTCGAGGAGGTTTAGCTTAAGGGGAATACATGAGCAGGCGAGGGTTTAAATAGAGAAAGGAAAGAGTATGACTAAGTGGATGAGTCAGAAGAAGTCTGAATGAGTCATCCGCAGCAAAGGACGCGTCAGCGTTTTAGTAATACAATGGAAAGTCGTGGAATGTGTTGGAACGTTCCATCGGTTCCGACGAAGCAAGAACTAAGAAAAGAATAAGCCGAGTCACCGGGTTGTGCCGGCGGGGTGCAAAGCAGAAAGAGAAAGAAAAGGAATCGTAACAGGAAGCGTTGTCTTCATAGCCTTGGAAGACGGTGAGAGAGAGAAGATAAGGAGGAAATGAGAGCGACAGGGCATACCAAGTCATCCGTGTCCTTGAGGAGAAAGTCGGTTGTTTGTGCTAGCCAAACAGACTCATCCTCTTAGTAGTCATTACAGTACGACCCTCAGACTGAGTCGCTCGTCGGATGCGCTGATGGTCGATGATAACACACAGGCCATTCAAGTCACCGCAGGGACGCCTGAGCTGCAGGACATCACTAAGATGGAGCACATAGGCAAGTCACCATGACGTCCTCATGCATCTCCCTCATACCACCAGGTGCACACTCATATGTCTGCGGGCTTGGTCCCGACGCCCGAATTGAGCTCCGTGGAAACGCCCAGGACTTGGTCGGCCAGACAAAAGCCCGCAAAGCGGCCGGCATGCACCAGATCCTGGGAGGTTATTGCAATATATCGGGTAATGATAGTCACACCACTTTGCAGGAAACACTACAGTTGTATTAGCATACTGTTACAAGACACCGCACGAGTCCTACAATGTTGCAACGTGCTACCTGTGCCTGCTTGCCCACAACATGTTGCAAGACCATCCCTTACTAGTAGTATTGCCCTCGCTGAGCACCATCACCGGGTTCTTTTTCTTGCACGGAGCCTTTTTGCAAACAAACGTGCAATCACATCAGTTGATTTCCCCCGTGTCATTTTGCACATCGTGTCTGGCGTGTACGACTCCGAGTCTTGTATATTCTTGCCACTCACTGAACTGCCGCTATCTTGCAACACATTGCAACACCACCCTGGTTGCAAGATTCCAGTCGTGTAATTGCCTTGCATGGCGCGATTGCGCTTGGGTAAGGAACTCCATGTTCAGGTACATCAATTGAGGTGATGCGAGCCTTGGCGCTTAGCGCTGAAGTCGGTCTATGAACCCGTGGCACTGGTGGTGGTGGCACATCACCGTCAGCAACTTCGACATGCCAGAACGACCGAACTGGCATCGCATGGAAGTGCTACCATTCAAATGGAACGGTTGGGGACCCTTCCCAGGGTGAGACTCAGGTGGGAGCAACCCCAGCCTGAAAACAAAACGTCCCCACGGAGGGCTGAGATGCAGCATGAGAGTCCACAGCGACGTCACCACAGTGTGCTGGCTCAGCCTGTGGGCTCTTGCAAAGTGAACCATCGTCATGTCGGCTCCATAGGCGACCAGCATCACGATGCCACTCCAAGTCATACTTTGACCCACCCGACTTCAAAACGTCCATCAACAAGTCGACTTCCTGTCGTCGGGCGTAGAACTGGAATCGTCGATGATGGTTCTGTGAAAGTTCTGAATCTCTGAGCATTAGAACCACCGACGTCACGATAAACTCTTCTCCTAGTTCTCCGAGGCAACCTTCCTACACGCACCATAGAGGGCTGTGCAAGACGACAGCGAAGCGTCATCCTGCGTCATCCTCACCGTCTATGAGCTAGCTCCCTTGTCTATGACATCGTATGTCTTTTGCCTACATAAGCCATGGCCGGCAGTGTTTGCAGGACATGAATGCATATGAATGAGCAGAGAGACACCGAGTGATCGCGTCATACGCTGTTGGAGATATCGGTCGTATCCGTATCAGCGGCAGAGATGTACAACGGCAACGTTGGTCAGAGGTCGTCACGATTGGCCCATCGCCCAGTCAGCCAGACATCACTTAATTGCTAGGTTCCAGATGAAGGATCAGGTTTAGGGAACAAAGAAAAGTCCAGGAGTCCGCATTATGAGGGTCCAAGTATGAGGACCCAAGTGCACATTTAATCAGCACGCCACTATTTGCAGAGCGCGCGACACTTTTTGGGCGAACGGGCGAGCGCACCACTTTCTCGATGTACGAGCATGACATATTTTCATGACGGCCGAGTGTGCGAGCGCACAACTTCTTGTAGGTAGGCCTCAACCGAGGTAAGTGCGGAACGTTGTACATGTAGTGTATGGTGTAAATTCAATTGAATCCAACTAGTCAATATCACTTGGAAACACTCTAAGTAAGACAGTAGACAAACACTGCTGCTCAAGGGGACAGAATTGGATGGTCAGGCTGATATATGAGCAGCTGCGCTTGAAAGAATGAAGGGAAGGGGATATGCTACTGCTCAAATGGACCCAGTTGAGGCCAAGAAACTAAATGAACACGATGATGGGCGTTTTGGGTTTCACACAGGTCACACAGGTCACAAAGTTGAAAAAGTGTGACAAGGCCACTTGAACGGAGCGTAATTAAAGGCACGCAGAGGTGTGTAGCCATCTTCCAGCTCGTTTCACATCCCCTCTTTCCACGGCCGCCGTGTTTCGTCCAGCCCCATGGCTAGTTTTGTGCCCCCACTTGCCTCATCGAAACCAGCTCGCTCAACACCTCTCCCACCGTCACTCTACGGTCACTCCCACTGTGTTTCCTTGAGCCTCAAGACTTTTTTTCACGCTGCCTCTCCCCTTTTTCGGGCCAGATCGCTTGACATCCATTCCCTGTTTTCTTCGAGCTCCACAGCTCATTCGCGCTGCCACTGTCCCTTGTCGAGCCCCAAGGGTCATCTCGCCCCACCTCTGTCCCTCTTGGAGCCCAATTGCATGACGGCTGCCCTCATCATGTTTCCTCCACCCCAAGGGCTTGTTTACCGCCACTGCCCCGTCTTTTCGAGTCTGATCACTCACCGCTTGCTCCCACCGTGTTTCATCGGGCCTCACAACTTGTTTCGCGCTACAGTTACTTCTTTTCGAGCTTGATCACTTGACGGCCACCCCCACTGTGTTTTGTCGAGTCCCACGGCTCATTTAACCCCCCCCTCCCCCCCTGAGCCTGATTGCTCGATAGCCGTCCTGGTCATGTTTTTTTTCGCCTTCTTTCCGATTGCTTGACGGTCACTCCCATCGTGTTTCAACTCGTATCCCCCCGTCTACTCTTCCCTTTTTGAGCATGATTGCTCGACAGCTACCCCCACTGTGTTTCTTTGAGCCACATGGCTCGGCTCAGCTCACCTCCACTCTCTTTCGAGCTCGATCACACAATGGCTACCCCTGCTGTATTTTTTTTTGACACTGCCACCCTTTTCTCGAGCCCGATCGCTCGACAGTCTGTATCGAGCGTTACCGCCCCCTGTCGCTCCTCCCCTGCTAATTTGAGCTCGAACGCTCATCCAATGTCCTCACCGCCCCCTTTCAGGCACCACCTCTGGCCTGTTACTCCCGCCATGTCAATTCGAGCCTAAATGCTCGCTCGCCGCCCTCGCCAGCACCATCACCTACCTGTCGCTCCCGCCGGGCTAATTTGAGTCTAAGCACTTGTCTGAGGCCCCCATCAACCCTTTTTGGGAGCAATGCCGGTTTATTTGAGCGTTGCTGCTCGCTCCTCATCCTCGCCATACATGTAAAGTAGACATATAATACATTCTTTTATTTTATATTCCGGGTATAGTGGTCCGAAAGACCTGCACAGTTGGGTATATTACCTGGCTTCTCTAGTAGTGAATTTACGAAGTACATTAAGTGTACAACGTTCCGCACCTACTATACTCGTCTTGTTCACCTCAGTTGAGGTCTACCTGTCAGTTTCACCACCCCTGTGCTATGAGTCCTTTATCCTCATACAAGAACTTGTGCGCTCGCACACTCAACCGTCATGAAAATATGTCGTGCTCATATGCTGAGAAAGTGGCGCGCTGATTAAATGTGCACTTGGACCCTCATACGCTCCTAAGCAGCAAGCTGACAGAGCAACGTCCAAAGATTCATTATTCTGGTCTATGTAACCTCATGTAAGTCGACGGTTTCGACGAGGGGTCTGTTACCTTTTGGCTGAACTTGTCTTATGATCAGCGCTCTTGTCCTCGCCGGTATGTTTGGCATGACTTTTGGAGTTGACCAAATTATAACTCGATTGCACTGGCAAGCGGAAAGTACCTTTGTACATGCCTGCAAGGTAAATTTCTGATGTCTCTGGTGACTAATAAGCATATTAAGTGTCCACTTGCAGGTGTGCGTACCCACTCTACCTCACTGCCAGGGTCAGGACCGTGGTGGCTGATGTATTATATTACATAGTTGTGAGTGCTCTTGGCAGTTTTCCCTCTTGTCGATCTCATTTTTAGTCTCTTTCAAGGTGAACTCGCCAGGACCATGTTTTACATTAAGGTATGGGCGTTCTCGCTGTTGCTCAGATCATCAGATCGTCAGTTGCTGTGAAGCTGCCTATCACATGAAATCAACTGAAACCAATCACAGTCACGATGATACTCCGTGTGTGGGCGATGTATGCTCGATCTAGGATAATCCTTGCCGTTCTCGGTATATTGTACGTCCTGGAGATGATCTCCACCCTCACAGTCCCAGTCATTGCAAGTGAAGGAAGGAACCTTTCATATGCGTTGCTCCAACTCGGAGCTGACTCGATGATATACGCCACGCTGACACAACCAATTTGACGCAGTGACGCCATACCAGTCATTCAGCTTGTCATTTTGTTCAGTAGAGACCACAGTGCAAGCATGGCCACTGTTGGGACTATATGCAACATCCTACAACTGATATTTGGTGCAACTCTGTATTCTGGCGATCGTGCAGTTCGTGAGGCAATCACTTCAGATGCACCGCACAAGGAAAGAGTGGCAGATCAATCAGTACCTTTACTTGTTTGTGAAACAGGGCCTCCTCTATTTCTTTGCGTATGTCTATTATCGCTTCATTCTTCATCCCTCGCTCCAACTCGAGCGAGCACATTATGTGCCGAGCTAACGTTAACATTTTGACACAGTATCTTTCTTATTATGCTCCAGAGCATACTGTCCACCGCAGAAAATCTGAACGAAGAGTAAGGATGGCAACTGATGGTACAACAACCTGTGCGTCTCCCACTTTCTCAACTGCTCCACAAACAAATGTGCATGACAGCTGGCGCCGTCTCCGCGAGGCCGCCTACGAAGGCCTGAACTAGGGCACTGTGCACCGTTTCCACCCAACCCAACACTGTGAAGGGGTCCTCCTGGCCTGCGGCCTGCTCGAGGAGCCCAAGAACTGGGACGGCCGCGTCGGTGATCATGTCCATGGTGTATGACAAGCTGCTGATTGTATCTGGCAACGATGCGTTCGGTGAGGTACATCAACAACTTCGTGGCGCACCTTACATGCACGGCACTCCCTGGCACACACATGGTCGAGTTGTTTCCTTGGATGATGTATCTACCCCGGAGGTGAGCTGGTCTGTGACACATTGAGCAGACGCTTACTTGTGTTCAGTCTGGCCCCAGGTAAACACAAGGCAGAGGTGTCGTTCATCCCGGACTCGGCCGCGTTCGAAAAGTTTTTCCGACGAGTCTAGGACCACGTGGTGCGTTCTATGCGATGCGTCTGACATTGGCATTGGCATTGATCCCCTCCATAGAAAGAAAGACAGGTTCATCTGAATCTCACAAGGACCGCAGCCAAAACATCGTCAAGCAGGACCCTATGCAAACAACGTCAGCCTGCAAGGCGAGACTGAACAACCCTGACTCACAGGTCCGCTCTAGCATACATGGCATGCGCCAGTGCAACTCGAGCATGCCGTCCACCACTCAACTAGAACCAGGTCTCGGAAACGTCATCAATGATAGGTCAAAGTTAAACACAGTGATGCCTATAGGCTGCATGCATTCATCATCAGACGCTCGCAAGAACTCTCCATCAGAAATGTACCCTTGTCGTCAACTTCAGCCATATCGCCCTGTGGTGGAACTGCCAAATCTGGCTTCAATGCACAGGCTGGGTGACACGTCTTAAACCTGCGCAGCAGCACCCGGAAGCACTCTCAGACTTGGTCTCCATGCTCTTGGGCCTCAAGTTGGTTTGGCCCTCAAGAAAGGACAAGATTCTCACAACTTTGCTCTTCTATGGTGGTGGAGGCCTCATGCGTGAAATGTATCGCCAGTATTTGGCAAACAACACCCTTTGGTTGTGACGAGAATATTTCGTCGCTCATGGGTATGTCTCTGGACTGTTTGTTGACTTCATTGTATTGACTGATCTAGATCCCATTCTTGCGTCATACTGGCCGCCTTTACTCCTTCTTACTGGCTTATACACGCACTCGCTCCTTACGATGACTGATGACGAGTTCTTTTCTGGCTCTCGAATAACACTGACCCTCAACGAGCTCGTTCCATTTTCCCGTACCCTCTTCAACGTTGTATTTACGTTGTACTGGAGGGAAGACCAAGCGGAAAGTCCAGGATGTGACCGCCCCCGGACTTAGCCTTTCTTTGGAAGGTGTACGTGACAGGATAACTAAGCACTTACAAGCAATTCATGCACGAGAGTGCGACTGGTGCGTTTGGTTTACTTGAACCCGACTGGTGTCTTGTGTAGTTCTTGCAGACAATTCATGCCAGAAGACCATTGGCATCTAAACTCTCACATCGACACATGAATTCCTTCGTGGAGGCAGCCATGTGTGTGCAATTTTTATGATTTGCCATCACCATCGGTCCTTAATCAGTTTTTTAGGTATGAGGAACAACAATTGGATGACTCGGCTGTCCCTCGCCCCAGCTCGTGCTGTCCATCGAATCATATGTCTCAATCATCTCCTCGATTAGGGTGCTCAACAATATTCCGTTTGCCATACCATTCGAGACATGGGTGCCTATTTTCCGTCGGTTTGTGTGGAGTGACGTGGCGAATAGAGGTTTCAACGATTTCTCGTTGCGGAACAGGACAGGCATCTCTCTCAGGCGAACTAGCGTCGTTGAAGACGGATACGACAAACTTTCGAACTTCGACCTTCAGACGCCGATCAGCATCACTTTCATTGACCAATTTGGAGCACCAGAGTGAGTTGCACCTTGAGAATATCCGGAATCCAGCACGCTGATACGTCGATGATGAAGGGGTGGCATTGACGGCAGTGGTGTATTCAATGAGTTTTTTGCCTCCTTTGCAAGGACGTCTTCGACACGGACCGCGGACTCTGGTGTGAAAACAAGAAGAACAAGACCTGTCCCAACCCTCACACATATGCTACGGAGCGTGAGTTGCCAGCATACCCATTTCCTGGCTTGCTGACACTGCCCCCTGTTCGATCAGCACACGGCTTTAACTGCAAAGCGAGGCGTTCTTCGACAGTGTTCGGAAATGGTTGACACCAAGCGGATCCGGCGCATTTGCTAACGTCCATCCTGCTCGTCGATGGACAAGCGTGAGAGAGCTGACCAGTCACTCCATTTAGCATGTTCAATTAACAAGAGCTTGAAGTTCTTCTTGGGGGCGTCAACGCTCCCGTCGACGTCGACGATCTGAGGCAACACACTAGGTACGGAGGGCTCTACAACGACGAAGAACCGACCATTTGGGTATTCTGGGTGGTGCTCGCAGGGGGGGGGGAAACCTGCAATGCGAATAGCATCAATGTCGTCCCCTTTGTTAGGTCCTAGGGATAAAGCCATTGATACAACCCTAAGACCTGAAGTCCTCGAGTTACCACTTGTCAACCAAAGCTCTTTGGAGGGGAGAGAGTTGGCATCTAGGCTGGGGCCTTAGAGAGGAGGATACCCAAGTGAACTAGACTGGGGGTGCCAGTCGTCGTCCGCTGGGTTTATATATTCATGGAGTACATAGGGTTACATAATACGTTCCGTCTATAAGAGTCCATACCCTATGCCCTGGGCATAGGAGTGTGGCTGGAACATGTATCAAGGGTGAAACATGTGTCATCGGGGATGAAAGAAGAGAAGCATACCACAGCCGTGCGGTGGTGGGAGAATGGAAGAGAAGCATGCACAGCACTGGGCTGTGTCAAGGGATGCATCAAGCATGGGTGAATGATGAAGGTGAAACGAGTGACGGTGGTGCAGAGATCAGAGGGCAAGGCTGAGGCCGTTGATCCTGATGACAAGATAAAGAGATTAGATAAGAGGAAAGATAAGATAAGAAAGAAAAGAAAAAGACGTTAAGTCCGTTATGCTGGACATGGGGCAGCGATTGTAACAGCCATGACGGTGCACATGGCTCAGTCATTATAATGGCATGCTCAGAGGCTTGGGTTTCATCGATGCATCACGATACATTTCAAGCCATGGGGGGCAATGTATTGTAAGTCATCGGTATGGTCCAAAACACTGCACAACCAGTAAGTTGTTCATGCAGCTGCCGACAGATTTGTTGGGACAACCAAGGCATGAGGCCAGCGATCTGTTAGGTCCAACGGTCGAGACACGACGACCAGGTGGGCCCGGTGTTTCACGAATCGTTGCAGGTTACCGCCTGCATGAGGTACATGCTCTTGTCATCGAGGTTAACATTTGGCTCCCATGCAGTGCGTGTTTCGACCATTACATGAACTTGTCCGACACTTTTTCTATTATCTAGACAAATTTGTGGCCTTGAAACCCAGCTCATGGTATGCGGTTGTGTGAAACTGAGATCCCTGCGACAGGTCCAAACGTTTCAGAAGCAGATAGATTCACCCCGCGTCACACTATAAGAGGGTTGGCCTCAGCTCCTTCCCGGATCCCCTTACAAGGTCCCTGGTATGGACGCTGCGATTAATCCAGGGATTTGTCAACTAAGAGGTCATTGCGCTGCTATAGCGACGAGGGGGGGTGCCCAATCTGGATGAAGAGGTTAGACCATCGTCTGAGAGGAAAAACACGCCCTCACTTCATGTGGGGCCGAGAATGCGTCAGCTTGAAGGCTGCCATGCAATTGAGTACCTTCCACATCGTCGGGCGTTGAAGGGGGTCGTGGCTCATCAGCTCCTTCGAGACATCAACCAGAAATGTAGTTTGCGTGGACGGGCCACAAAGACAACACAGCGCTTGCAGCGTCTTCCCACATGACCATAGGTCAGCACGAACGGCATCGTACTCATTTCCCACCAAGACTTCAGGGGCCATGTACTTCTCTGTACCAACCGCGTCGTGCATTGGGCTCCTAGCGTCATCAACTAGCGTTGCGACACTAAAGTCAATGATCGAAAGGTGGCCACCCCTGGGAGGAATGAGTACGTTTGCAGGTTTGATGTCTCGGTGTGCCACGCCATGTTTGTGCATGAATGCTACTCCTTCGACCAGCTGTGTGGCGACAGACCATACGTGTTTGTCTGGTTGCCAAAGAGCAGTGAGGTGACCTCCACCCGATGACATGTAGATGACAAACCCTTCCGAGCAACGAGTCCAGACTTGCATGCCGGCAATTGTATGGTTCTCGGCAGCTTCGAGCCCTGCCATATACTGTAAAATTTCCACCTCCTGCCGTCGCTGGGTAATTTTGAGAAACCCATGGTCAAATTCATTGGACTTGCAGGAGACCATCACCACGTGTTCAAACTATGGGCAACCAACATGAGCAAGAAACACATCAATGAGGAAGGCGGTATGCACCCCCAAGAGTACCATGTCAACTCTGTAGCCCATTTTGTCTAGGCACTCTGCTAACTCGTTGTTGTCCGTGAAGGGACTCTGCCGTGTGCTATGCGTGCGAGTACCTTGAGCGGATTGCTTCAAGTTTCGTGTACCAGTCCGGCTCATGGCATCTCTTTGTGCCGTCAAAGAAGGGAGGTCGTGAGCAAGTTCCTCGATTTTCGCTAGCCGGCGCACCCCTGTTTGTGTTAAGCCCTGCGACAACACTTCCATCTTTCCCTGCAGGTTGAACATCTCTCTGAGGAAGTCTAGTGCCTCGTCAGATGCAAGAAGGTTAAAGTTGGTCTGCGCAATCGACACCTAGTACCATGGTCATTTTTGTCCCTCTGCGAAGGATGCGTGCATCCGAACCTGGCCGTCTGAACCTGTCTGCATGACGACGTATCATTCTGCAGTCAAATTTGCTCGAAGGTATATGGCTACTACGAAAAAGCCCTTCAATTGCAGAAGATGATATCCGACCCGTGCAGTAGCGGTGGCTTGGAGCAGCAGGCGCCACCTGTCCTCTTCGTTGGTTTCGGAGATCACTTCACACAGCATGAATGGGAATGGGAAACCCTTCGAGACAACACTAAAATTGCTTTTAGGCTTGGTCTGACAATAATTGGATGGCTGTTCGCGGTGTAGAGCTCCAGAGCGCTCTACAGTGATATCCACCCATTCCCCTGCCTTCCAGGCTTTGCCTGATGACCACCAGACCAGCTCCGAGCCTTCCATGACACAGAAATCAGTGGACCGATGCTTTTTCCTGCGGTCTGACCATCCTCGGCCCATGTCTGACACCTCAGGCCAATAGCCTGATAGACCGACGCTTTTTCCTGCGGTCTGGACTACCTTTGATCCAGCCTCTAGAAGACCGACGCTCTCGGTCTAATAGTCCGATGGGCTGATGCTTTTTCCCACGGTCTGATCAAATGTCCTCTATGTACCTGACAGCGTGTCAGACATTAGTTACAAGGCCCGACAACTACTTAAGGCCTTTTCATGTATTTACACATGTATCTACCTTTTACCTGCGCTTTTTCCACCTGTCAGACCGCCCGAAAACCCTCTAGATCACCTACAGACCATCCTCCCTTCATCCCCAACACTCCCCAGACCTTCTTGACCGAGTCCGCACCTTCGGACTTTCGAACTCCGCTTTCCCGCGCCTTCGGACCAAGCGTCGGTCCATCCCAGAGCCTCTAGGACATCAGCAATCAATCTCGGACCCCCTTTGGGTTGAGCCTATCGTGCCCACAGACCCACACTTGCTGTCCTCACAGAGAGGATTGCTGTTTTACAGCGGGTTGCTAGCATGATGGGAAACTTCCAAGGCACATCCCTGCTGGGAAATTTGAGTGATTTATGGCTAACTGGGCGCTGTACTCACGCTTTCAAAACAAGCTGAGAATCTGGTGCTTGACAAGAGAAGAAAGGGGGAAAGAAATAGTGGTGTAAAAGATAGGAGGCTTTAAACGCAGATGAGGGCTCCTTAGAAACCCGCTCCGCGTCGGCCTTGTGAGGGCGACGAACAGCAAAGAATGCTAAGAATTCATGGCTGTTCTCCACAACGTATGATCGGGTGTGACATGGTGTGAAATATTTCTCAAGGTCTTCAGGATATGCGCATGCCACACGGAAATCTGCCTCACCTTGACCGTCGTGATTGACCTGTGTGCTGTCAGCATCGCATGTCGGAGAAATGACTAGCACTCACAGAATAAGTGCGTTTCGCTGCAAGGGCCGATTCTAAGTTGGCGATGATTGCTACCGTTCCAGGCTCCCCATGGGACCAAAGGGAACCGTCTCGCAAGTTGTACATGACGTCCTCCTTTGACCAAGAATGGACATGCTCAAGGGTGATTTGAAGGCTTTTAAATAGTACCTCGTCCTCCTTCAATTGGTCGACAGCCTTTTCCTGCTTGGCTTTCGAACACATCAACAGGTGATGCACCAGAAAGCCAGTAGAGGCTCACCTTGTGGAGGCTCAATGACGAAACAAACGTATTCCTCAGTCAGGCGCCCTTTATCCGACACCAACTTTCCAACCTCCGCAACCTTGTCAGCCTGCACCCAACCATTCCTCGCACCGAGGCAAGCCTTCACGGTCCGGGGGATGTCTGCTCTGAGTGACACGGGCGGGTCAATGCTGTAAAACCTGCACTCCTCGGCCGTAGCATCAGCCAGAGGCTGGGCGGGGTCATCCGGGTTTCCTTTGAGCAGCCAGTGCAAGTTGACGAGCCGTGCATTCACAGCAAGCTCTGGGCAGAGGAAGACTGAGTTCCCAACCAATACCCAGAACTGGACTACACGAACCGCTGATCAGTCAGAGGTTCCCAAGGACCAATTCGAAAGAGACTTGCCCATTTCTGAGACGTGAGTGTGCAGTCAAACACCCGTCTCATCGGACTTTGAATTGCAGCCAAATAAAGGCAGTGCTGGGGCCGTACTTAAGTACCCTCAAGTCGGCACCCACCCCAAGTCGGCACCCCATCAAATACATCCATTATTTTACTACACAACGCTTCGTGTTTGCACATTCCAAGTTGAATGAGCGAAAATGGTTGAGTGGTTGTCGAGATCGAGAAGCTGGTCTTTCGTCACGCTGTGTGTCAGTGGTGTGATGGTATGTGACTTTGCAACTGCCGACTTGGGGGTACATAAGGTAGTACGCCTATTGCTGTGCATGTAACCTTACACTGCATCGTATAGTCGTCATCCGACAAAACTTTGAGTGACGCGGAACATGCGAGGGTGCTCTGTGTCACGTGATACTCGCAGCTTGATCCTCCGAGCATTCACCTCGCGTGCAGCTGCAGCTTTCATCAATGGTGCGCGTTGCTTGCTTCTTCTCGAGACTGAAACATGTCACACCCAGAGACGGCGAGGCGGCCCTTGGGAGAGATGTCTGCGCTCAAGACCCAGGACGAGTGTCCAGTAAACTTTGCGACAGCACTGGAGTCTGGTTGTCCGGCAGCCAGTGAACGGACATTGTGAAAGATGAGCCACTTGTCATCCAACACCATGAAAAGCAACTGCGAGACACATCAGCTGGGTTGAGAAGGTAAACAGAAGTTGTACTTGGCCGACGTAGGACCATGTGAGGGAGTGAACGACCATGGCATGCGAGGGGTAGGCAGTGGTCAAAGCGCTGGACTCGAGGTCAAAGATGAATACTTGTCCGGGGTTGGAAGAGAGCACGATCCGTGTCTGGACTCTTTAGCGGAGGTGATCCAACAATCGGAGGGGCTTTCTGCAGAACGTATGTGCTTTTTCGACCATGCAACAAGATGGCTTGGTGAACTCCAAACGAACCGGGGGGCGCAGAGTATATATTAACGTTCCCAGCACCACTGACACCCGCGTACTTCCCACCTTGCAGGTTCAGCGACGTGGCCCACACTTGTATCGATCCAGATCGACGTGAGGTCGACGCACGCGAACCGCGAGCTATGTACGAGGGTCGTACCTCTTTGAAATGTTGCTCCATCACCTTTGCGTCGCACCTTCGAGTTTTGGAATGTGACTGTAGCCGCCGGTCCCGACAATTAGAGGATAGCTGAGAGCCGGTCAAGCAGCATGGAACGCAATGGAGGGGATCATGTACAATGGACCTGGTCGTCGACCGATTTCAGAGGCCATTCTTTTGAGACTCTCTGGTGCAGAAATGAGTTGATAATCTACAGCAACGCCCGAAATGCCTCACTGATATAGGCATCGCTCGCGGTGCTGTACAGAGCGGAGCGGTGAGCGCGCTCGTTGTCCTGGGGCTGTTGACGGGGATATGCCAAGGTGACGCGGTTGCCAGTTGGAGGCGTGCTGAACATGGGAAGGCATGTGACGTGTGACCGCCCGCTCTTCATTTACCCTGGCGTCTGCGCAGAGTTGAAGGCTATAATTCTTCAACTGGCAAAAATGAAAACAGCCCTGTCATTGGTTCAACGGCTTTAGAGGCCCTGGTTGCATTTAGGGAGCCATGTGAACTGTAACCGCAGTCATTGACCCATACTGTAACCGGCATTTTACTAGGACCAGAAAACATTACCGGCGATATTCACTTTCATCGCGTTTTAGGATGCCTTCATGAGACACTCCCTTGGTTGGATGCCGATGCATCTATACACAGCTTGACTGTTCCTCCGCCCCAGGTCAGCAGTGAGCATCGTACGTTTTCCTTCGAAATCTTGATGACACCATAGGTCAGATACAGCAGTATGCATTGCCTCACCCTCTGATGCCGCCGGTTTCCCAAGTCAATGGCGAGTATGTCGCGTTGCCCTTGACTAGACCCAACGCCACTTTACTCGATGGCTCCGTCACCTTTCCACTAATATTCAAAACTCATGGTAAGCATCGTATAGCATGGAACTCCTCTGGAACCCTGGCTTTGCTGGAACCGAGCGCGAGACCAAGCACATGGTTGGCGTAGTGAGACGGGAGAGTGTCGTCGGCATCTGCCCCAAAACGGCAAACAAGAGCCTTGGAGAGGTTCAGAATGCCGCCGTTAGAGATAAGGAAATGCAAGAGAGAAAACACGGGAATATGCGTATAAGGGGAGGAGTCGAGAGGGGCTGGTATTGGTGCCGATGTGGAGGAAAGGAATGCGTCGAGGACTGCGCCAAGTGAAGGCGGTAGAAGAGGCGCGATGGCTCGGGTGACGACATGAAGCAACATGATAAGCCGCTAATATGTCATGAACACTTGGATGGTACGCTGTCAGGCGCTCGATGTAACAGCGACGTGCTTACGTGGGCTAGATGATCCATGCTTGGGACCGCTTTGACTGTACTAATGACATCCAATGGTGGAAATCTGAAGGATACCCCCTCGTCAAGGTAACTGTGCTCGTTGTTTGCAGGGCGGCAAACCAATGACGGCCTATAGGCTGCTGCAAGTTTCCACCTTGAAAGGCTGATCAAAGGCATATGTTTCTGTAACTCACCCGCGCAAGCTCGTATCACATTCGGTACAATAAATGCGGCCGATACTGGCACGCATGACTGAATGGCAATGTTCCAGGATGTTCTCAAGCTCAACAGCTTATTTGGCAGCTCTTCAATGCCATTGAGAGAGGGTATGCGGCTGCAGGTGACACAGACGCAGAATTCTTGAACTGTATGTTTCCTGGCTGTCCGACGGCTTGTTTTATAACCACGCATTCAGCTGTACTATCCAAACGTGCACAAATGTATAAGGGTATCTGGGTTGGTTCTGTTGGTTCTGGCAGCCCTATCTCACCGCTTTATTCGTTCGTTGTTTTCTCTTTTGCTCCCTTTTTTTTGATTCACACTGCTGTCGTGCGTTCACACGACGTTTAGTTGCTTTTACCTCCGAATCATGCATCTAAAGGGACGCGCGATGAGGTGTGGTCGGCATGTAGATTAGGCGTTGGCGAATGGAGCGGATTGAACGACTAGACTGCCAGGTGTGGTGGTTGCCAGCCCCCTGGAACTGCGACTCCATTCAGGTCTATGACGAACACGGCCGAAATACTTAGGTCTTTCGTTTACTGCGCAGTCCCGAACAAGAGGAGAGGGATGATGAGAGGCAATACACTGGGGGAGGTGCGAGACGGCATGGGGCAGAGGCCACGGAACATGCCGACCACCATTTTCTTGCCAACCGGCTAGGTTGGGCCCAGGATCAGAAAAAAATATGCACTGTCTGAACATTAGTGAGTCCAAGTCGGAGCGACCAAGAGCCTAACAACTTGACTCGCTGTATGGCCTACTATAAGCATAGGGCGCTCAGAGACATACGCGTTCAGATGCCAGTCTAATACTTTTCAAAGCGCCCTCTGCGGTAACGCCTGCATTCTTGGTTCGTCTTGGCTGTTTTTCGCTCCCAGCACTTAGAGTCTCTGCTGTTTGCAGAGCCTGAAAGTTTTGGCGACAACGTTCGCCAGAAGGGTCTTAGTCTTCTCCACTCTGAGCTCCATCGCGCTCGTTCAAACTGCGTAAGATGCGGAAATGTTGGTAGAACGGCAGCCGTTGTTTGACGAAACTGGGCGTCCGCTCGAGTCAACGTCACCCCGTTCACGAGGCAGTTTTTCCGATACGCACCAGTGCACTCGGGAAGACGCGTAGATCTTGGGGACAATGGCGGCCGCCACAGACGTGGCAGGTAGGATCCCCACATCCACCCCCGCCCCTTTACCCAGCAATGTTGCGGGGCGATTTCAGCGCCGAATGCAGGGCAGCATATCACCCACGATTGGGATTGGAACTTCTTCCGAGAGCTCTCCATCGACACCCTTAATCATCTTGTCGAGCATAGCGACCACGTTGACTGAGACAGACAGGAAACCGGTATTTCAGAGTCATGTTCTCAAACGAAGGAAATGGCATACTTCAGTTGGGAATGTAGACTTGCCACGCCAACGTGCCCTTGCCAACGAGCATTGAGGAGAGGGGTAAGTGCTTCAAGCGGCTATATTCCACCGCCCTACGCGTGTGGTCCCGGGGTGTCCCTAAAAAGACATCACAAAGTTCCAACGTTCCCGGAAGGTGAAGGACGCACCATTCTCCTCTAATATGCAGAGTGCGTAAGCGAGTACCATCATTTCCGAATGGGGTTTGGGCAGCATATTTGGCGATTGGAGTAGCGACGAGCCTGTAGACTCGCTCTGGGTTGGTTGAGTTTGGCCCTCACCAGGGGCAGTCGGACTTGCGAGTGTTACCCGATCCGGCGCATAATCCTTTGGGAGAAGCATCCAGACAGCATCTCATATGTCAACGGCTGCCGTGTGCTCTGAAACCATAGCATCATCAGAGGAAGCCCACAGCATGGCCAACGATGTTGGAGAACAGCCCGCCGTGTACATAGCTTACCATTTCCTTTTATGGTCACCGTTCATTTACTTACGCGATGCGCTCGTTCCCACCTTCCTCCAGTCACTGCAGAAACAAGTTTTTAAGAGCCAGTTCGACAACTGTGGCGAGCTTTCGGGTAGAGCGGCTAGAAGTAGCCGATGCCATCATGAGAGTTCAGATAATGGCCGGCACCAAAGGTGCTGAACCTCGGAGTTTGGAATTCAAAGTTGGGCCAGAACCATGTCGATGCATGCCCATACCTCCCCTCCACCCTCAGTATGCAAGGTCCCCATCGACTATATTCGTAACTTTACTCTCGGTTTTGCCTCCATCATCGCACTTTGTGGCATCAAGACATTACTCATGATTGCTGATGGTCATACTGGGCCAAGTCAACCTTGAGCTACTCGAGCGACACAGGCTACTCGAGCTACCTGGACCGACGAACAAGTTGATGCCCTACTCGACATCCTCATAGCCCACAAGTCTGAGATGGGGAACAGCGCCAGTTTTCCTACCTGCATTTTCACTGCAGCGGCCCCCATGTGTGGACCTGATAAGAAGGCAAGCAGTTGTAGAAACAAATGGCAAGCAGTCAGTCGGTTTTCTTCCAACATTCTTGCTCGCATGCTGAACATTTGTAGCTTAAACATACCCACAATGTCATTGTATGCTATTCTCAGCGAAGTGGAGTGAAGCCATGGTCCATCGAGTACGGAGCAAATATCCAGATGGATGAGGAGAAGGAGATCTTTGATGCCTTTGTGGTGAATGAAATAGTACGTTTCATGGACCAACTCTTATTGTCGTTTCTCATCGTTGTTCTTCTTTAGATCGGCAACGATCTAC
>JBBPLT010000140.1:0-57480 GCA_038089955.1 Strobilomyces dryophilus
GCCAATCGTCGATATCGACAATTGTGCGAGGTGGCTGGCGTTCATCGCCTCAATCCCAGGTCAACAACCGAATCCGTTCCACTCTTCCAATGTTAACCTAGCTACACCGACTTCGTCATGCTCGAGTCCCAATCGCATTTTTTGTGCTCTAGGACCCCTGTATCCAGAATTGTCCTAGCCTGCAAGGTCATTGTTCCGTCAGACTGCACGAAGCTGGTACGTGTATATTCGCTCCAGTCGAACGCCGGCCCGTCGCAACCACTGGTCCTGTTGACAGCTATATGTCATGCCAAACGATCGCGGTCGTCTCCAGGATGACATCGATGAGCGACAAGATTTGCCTCGAACACTTGTGTATCATTGTAGAGTTACTTTAGTGACCGTCTCCCACTCGACTCGCGTCATGAAGGTCGATTTGTGCACAGCGAATAAAATCATCACCATCGCTTGACTCTACGCCGTCTTACGCAGACAATGCAGAGGAGGTTTCATAGATCGCCACCGGCTTCGTGGTCCCCTTTGACTTGCCAAAGAACACGGGTTGGCCCCTCCGCAACCTTCTTTTCTACCTCCGGGCACTCTGGTACCCCGCTAAGACTACCTCCGTACGCATGCTCTCCTGGCGAGACAGCGATATCTAGTTCCCGGGCATGTCATACAGCTCTCAGCATGCAAGCAGCACGAAACCAACGCTGGCCAATAAGTGCCGCAGCCTGGGTCCCTCAGAGCGGTGGCCGTTCGACGCGCACGACGCCGCGTTGCTTCTCGTGAACTCGCAGTGCGAGAGTTGGTGGTTGCTCCCCGTCACCCAGGTGGCCTGGGGGCTTCCGAGGGTGGTGCACGTGGCAGCCAGAGGAATGTGGAGAGACGACGATTTGAACGTGGCGCCGCTCCCCGCCGGCGTGACTACAGTACACTGACCACCTGTGGCCCGACCAGCCGTTGCTGTCAACCATGCACAACTGACTAGGCACCTCCTTGATCAGCTCTGCTCGACGCATATTTCGGACCTCGCTACCTCGTCCTTAGTGCTAACGATGTTCACGTTAACTGCTGCCAGTCCAGACGACAGAAGTTCGTGCGCGTCGTTGGGCAATTCGATACCGCTGTGTGGTTTGACTCGGACTCGAATGTTTGTGAAGACTGTTTACACTGACTCAGGCATTCGTACCCATGGCAGGGGCTCCTCAGGTGTTCCCGGTAGACCTTTATCCGGTCTCCCTGGATCGGCAGAGGCAGGCAGTTCTTTGATCGTTTCCCAAGATTTCACGAGTCGTAGGAGTTTTCGGGAGGGGACACGAATGATTCAACAATACAAAGAACAGGGCCCGCAGTAATACCAAACGGACACGCAATACTGAACATTCATGGGTGTGGGACGACAAGCAGAGAAGAAAGTAACAGCGATGGCTCATCAAGGTAAACAAAAATATTGAGATTCGCGCGCAGCCTTGAGTCACTGCATCTACGATTTCACTTTCCGCGGCTGCCGCATACTCTGTATCGTTTGTAAGCAAGGGCTGGTGTCCGACACAGTAAGGAGAAGGTATACCTTCAGACGAAATTCAGCAAGGGTCATCGCGAACTTCATCCTATCATCCTCGGCAATCTTCATCTGCTCCTCAAGTTTCATAGTCCACTCGTCCTGTCGAGTACGACCTGCAGTTGCTGCATCTCTTTCTCTCTGCAATTTCATCATCTCTATCTCCTCTTTGCGCTCCTTACATATCTCTTTAACGAGGAGAGCCCCAGCAGCTGTTTCCTGCAGCTTCATCTCCGGGTCTTCCAGCTCCTTCTGGATCTGCATCATGACTGGATCGAGCGGGAAGAACTCAGTCATGATTTTGCGAGCAGACTCTCTGTCATTGAATTGATGGCGATGCACCCTGGCACCAGCATCGACAAGAAGCCTGAATTGATCGGTCTCCAGCTCCTTCACTCGCAACTCTCCCTCACCTTCCTTCAGGCGGTCCCAGTTTGTGGTGACTATGCGAACATTTCTGAGGCCATGGTCACCGCAGAGGGACTTGAACACCCTGAGATTCTTACGCTGAATACCGGTGACCCGAGGAAGTGAGATGTTATGTATGTAGATGAGCCCGTTGAGTTTCTGTGGTTCTCTACCAATCCGAGATGATCAAATCGTCGTGATACGAGGGGAACAAAAAATTCGAGCATACTCACCCTTCCTTGGGCTTCAAAAAGTCCAATATACTCTTAAGAATCTTCACGTCTGGAACAGCGCGAGAGTCATCGAAACCAGGTGTGTCGATGAGCGTCACAGAGTAATTGTGCGCTTCATCCACGTAACGAACCCTCTGGACATCGGCTGTCTGAGAATCTTGTCCATGGCCGATCTTAACCCTCTCGTCGCCGGTAAGAAGCTGGATGAACTGAATTGCACGTAAATATGCATGCAGTGAAGTCCTCGAATGCCTACCGTCAATTTCCCTAGCAGAGGGAAAACTGACTTTAAACAACATAGCATGCAATGTAGCCAAGGTGAACGCACCAGAGCCTGTGATACCCATGACTCTGAGGCTTTGTATCAGATTCGGAGACTATTCCATGCGTGGGAAGTACACGTACGCAACCATTATTTCCTTTGCGGGACCTTGGTAGAGGAATGGTGAGCTGAGCCCCGAGTCGGGCATCATGCAGTTACGGTAAACGTACCAACCTATCAAAGGCTTCTAAGCAAGTACCAAACGCAGTATGGAAATGGTGTACCATTGTGCCGGTTTGACCACGGGTCATCGTCAGCACTTCCCTCTCTTCCTCGGCTACAATCTTCATCTGCTGCTTGGGTTTCTCGAGTTCCTCGGCCAACCTGGCCTGTCGAGGAAGATCCGTTTTCGTTGCTTCTTTCTGTCTCTGTAATTCCATCCTCTTCTTCTTGAGCCTCTTCTCCATCTCTTGTATAACTTCAACGAGGACAACCCTAACAGACGTATCTTCCAGTTTCTTCTCCGAATCTTCCAGTTCCTTCAGGATCCCCATGATGACTGGCCTGAGTGAAGAGAACCCCAACATGATTTTGCGAGCAGAGGTCTTGTCATTGAAAAGATGGCGATGCATGCTGGCACCGGCGTCGACAAGGAGTTTGAATTGCTTCGTCTTCAGCTCCCGCTCCCGTTCGTCTCCATCAGCTTTGATCACGCGGTCCCAGCCAGTGGTGACAATGCGAACCTTTTCGAGGTTATCATCACCACAGAGAGACAGGAACATCCCGAGATTCATCTGCTGAACATCGGCGATCCGGGGAAGTGAGATGTTGTGCACATAGATGAGCCCGTCGAGCATCCGTGGTACTCTACCAATCCAAGACGATCTGGGCGTCATGATACGAGGGGAAGAGAAATCCGAATGCACGTACCCTGCCTCGGGCTTCAAAAAGGCCACGATCCTCTGAAGAATTTCTGTGTCGGATATACCGTGAGAATTGTCGAAACCAGGTGTGTCGATGAGGGTCACGTAGCGTCCGCTGGCTTTATCCATATAACGAACTGCTTGGACATTGATTGTGTGGGAACCTTGTCCGTGGCCGATCTTGACGCTCTTGTCGCCAGTAAGAAGCTGGACGAACTGTGATTATACGGTGTAAGCTTGCGTACGGTAGAGCTCTCGAATTCTGACCGATGACTTTCCTAGCACCCAAAAAGAGAGGACTGAGTCCAGACAGCACGTGCAATGCGGCTAAGGCGATCGTACCGGTGCCTGTCATGCCCATGACTCTGTGGCTCTATATTAGACCCGAAGACCATCTCATGCGTTGGAAGTACACGTACGCGACCGTTAATTCCTTTGTGGGACCTTGGCATAGAAATAGTGAACTGGGCTCCAAGTCGAACACCATGCAAACGTACCAATCCCATCTGCGCCGCTAGCTCTGAGGAGTCGACGGAAAAACCGTATTATCGCAGCCGCAAGCATTGTACCGCAGCTGATGAAGTACAGAGTGTGAGAAACTAGGATAGCTGGGACAGGTAGTGAGAGAATAACGAAATAACTGAAGTCGAAAGGTCATTCAGCCGTTCTTTTATACCATGTCACAGCACCGTGGGGCGTTATCCGAGTCGTGGACAGCAATTCCAGTTGGTCGGACTTCGATTTCGCTGCTGGCAGTGGGCAAGGCGTTGTTGCAATTTGTGTTAAGGGTGCCATGATCCTGATCGACCAATCATGAGATATGACGACAATCCCCAAGTCGGAACTTCCATTCTAACCATTGAGTCCACAAGGGTTCATTAGCCGATTTAGAAATTGGATAGCCATTACTGTATGAGTCAGCTGCGAAGCGGGGATGTGATATACCTCGGTGGCGGCGCTAGCTTGATGACTGTCACCGGCGCCTGCTCGTAAGTCGCGAGTAGTCGTACACGGAACTGGGCAAGAAACCCGCATAATTGATGGGGACGATACTGCATTGTGTGATCATGCATCATGAGCAATTACGGCCATAGGTGGAGGGTAAATGGATGAGCACGAGCGCCGAGACACGACGTAATCCTACAACATGTGAATCGATAAGAAGACAGGTGCGACAACCTGAAGCTTAAAGGCGTACGTGGAATGGACGACCTGGGCTACCCCTGCACTGATCTGGCGCGTCAATCAACCATACTCGGAGATTGTGAGCATCAGACGGGACGATCAAAATGACGTTGCTGACGAGAACGTAGAACCAGAATTGTCCAGACGACGTAAAGTGCATTGTACTCCTTGCTGATGGTCCCAGGCATTAAGTCGTGAGCGGGAAAACTGACATTGGGAACATTGGGCGCTCAGGCTGGTAGGTTCCATAATGGCGGAGGTTCAGGGACACAACAAACGACTGACTGAGTTGGCTGCTGCTGCCCAGACCGCCACCGCCACTTGGAAGTGCGACTTGTTTCAGGTAAGATCTGTAAGTTCGTGTCTACGTACCACGAAGACGGCCGCCGGCTCTTCGGCGTCGAGTTCCAAGTTAACAGCTCCATCTGATCGAGCAATGCCAGCCACAAGTTTTCGTCTCGCCCAAAGACGACGCCATCCCGCTGTCACTTTGTTCTTACCACCGACGACACCTTGGGGTTCTTGTGGATCATCGACGACGTCCACTATGGCAATTTCCCCGGCCACTGGCAAACAATATTCGGCGTGTTCATCGCGACCTTGGCTAGCTAGCAAATGTCCTTGTAGCTAAGGGGATGTACTTCCTGAATCCTACTTGGGCCGATGTAAGTAATCTTTCCTTTGTCTGGCGACTCGATGGTAGAGCGCTTTCACTTAGACACGGCATGCAGGTACATCGAAGTCACTGTCGTTCGCACGGAGAGCATTCACATCTACCAGGCGATATACGTACACGTCTCGATCAAAACAGTGCGAGCTCGCCAAGATTCAGCACGCAGCCAAGGAGTAAATGGATTGTTTCATTCACAGGAAACAAGAGCGAGTACTTTTTTTTGCCGTGGTCCCTCGCGAGGACAAGACCAAGGTGCTACGGTCTTGGGTTGAGCAATGGAGGAGTTCATATTTTGCCAAGGAGAAGGGACTATCCATGGTGCGTGACACGCTCCAAGGGCTCCAGTGCAATCAATTGCAGACCATGCAACACCTTCTTGCCAGGTATGAAACGAAGAGCCCAATGTTCGATATGGTGTAGTCTGTGCACAAACCACTGACACAAACGAGGAGCACATCACGTGGTACGCTTCCTCTGTCAGACGGCTTGTAGTATGCTAATACCATCAAAGGGCATTGATCCTTCCGAGAAGAAAGCGTTTTTGGAAGCTTTTTCGTATGTGGAGAGTTGTTCAGCATACCTGAAACCTGTAACCTATGCGCATCGGGTACGTTGTCCGGCCAAAAATGGCTTGACAAAGAGGAATGCGTGTCCCTTATCCATCCTATCCTTGCATTCTGGATCTCAAATAGGCTATGCAGCGTCTTTCACTGAGTTTTGCACTGCTCGCGCCAATTTGAACGAAGCCACGAAGGACCTGGTGATGACCGAAGATAATTCCGGGAACGATCACTACCAGCTCAATTACGATGTGATCGTTTCGTTTGCACCCACAGACATTCGATCTGCGTGGTGCGATCAAGAACTACAATCAAGGAATTCAAGGCGACAAACAAGACTTCAAACTTGCAGCCAAGGTACACCCTATTGCCATCAAATGCGCCCCTAAGTCACCCCCATCCAGATGATTCCAAGCTCAACCGATTCCTCACCACATTCATCGATCTCAGGGTATACCGTAGCCGAGCACGCAGAGATCGCAGAGAGTGGAGGGAAGCCCGCCAAGGCAGAGCTTTCGGCAGACCAGGCACCATTTATCCCACCCTTACTATTTAGTTCACTTCCATCTGTAACACACTCATCGTGCCCAGTGCTCAAGCTAAAAAAGTTCGCGGGTACAAGGTGTCCCTTACTTACTCACGGTACGTTTTTCACCTCGTGCTTGAGTCATGCGCCCGCTCACCCGGGTGCGTCGGGTAGGGCTGAGGTCTGCGTGATCACCCACTCTTGACACATCTCCGGACATTAGATGGTCCCTGCGCCGTTCGAGCAGACGCGAAGGTCGTCGAGCGGCCCAATGTGTTGTTCGACGCGCATGACGCCATGGTGCTCCTCATGCCTTCGTGCATGGGTCGGTGGTTGCTCATGCCAATGGCAAGATGCGTGTGGCAATCGCAGGAACTTGTGGGTGGAGGACTGACGATGGGATGGTGTTGAATGTCGCACTCGGGTTCGACGCGTACCTTGTTATGTTCTACCACGCATAGGGGGTCAAGCTTCAAGCCCGACACATTACAGCGACCACAAGACTAGTACGCTGACCGTGTGTCTCAGCCAGCCATCATCGTCGATCACTGAAACTCACTAGGCATCTTCTTGATCAACACTGTTCGACACGTTTTTCGCACCGAGCCACTTTGTTCTGGGCATCTGCGACGTTCACACTCCGGACGATACGATTGTCCGCGTCCGCGTCCTGTTGCATTGGACCACTTGATATTGGTTCGCCTCGAACGTCTGTGAGCTGTTTGCTGCGTTGCATGGCTTGTCAGAGGTCCATACCCAGGAGCCTCCAATCATCAGGACCAGCACCCTAGCGCTATAATGTCTTATAATGTCTTATAATCAAAAAAATTTTAATGATAAGTTGATTATAAGCCCTTGTAATACCTTACACGGGATTATAGTGCTAGGGTACTGGTCCTGATGATCGTACGTTCCTATTGGACATCAGAGATTCTTGTAGACCTTCGTCCTGTCTGCCTTCTCGGTAAGGCCAATCGCGGTTTGGTCACTATAGTTATTTGACCTCTCCCGGGGTTCTATACGACGTGTGACGCAACTCGCGAAGGTTCAGATCTCAGACCTTCAACAATACATAAAATCTGGTCCGCAATCATTAGAATATCAGAAGAATACGCAAAACGAGGGCAAACAATGCAATTAGGCGGAAAGACAACAAGCAGAGAAAACGGTAGCAAGAACATCAGAGTGAATAAAAAGTTCTGCAGAGTGAACAGTGTGAAATATTGATTCACACGCAGCTCGCTGCATCTATCTCTCTGCGATTTCCCACCCGCATTCTGGGTTGCTGCATCCCTTTGACCGTGGCACGACTCGCTGCAGCTCTCTCTCTCTGAGATTCCCCTATCCGCAATCTAGGCTGCCGTATCGTTCGCATGCGAGCTTGAGTAAGGGACATCGCCAATTTCTTCCTATCCTCCTCAGTCGTTTTCATTTGATGCTTCAGTTTCTCCAGTTCCACAGCTAACGCGGCCCGTAGAGCAAGATCTGCATTGGCCGCATCATACTCTATTTGCAATTCCATCATTTCTTGTTTGTGTTTCTTCAACATATCATACGTCATTTCAACGAGGATACCCCCAGCAGACGTATCTTCCAGCCTCTTTATCGGATCTTCCAGTTCCTTCAGGATCTGTATCGTGACTGGCTGGAGCGAAAAGAACCCCGACATGATTGTGCGAGCAGACTTTTGGTCGTTGAAACGATGGCGATGCATGCTGGCACCAGCGTCGACAAGAACCTTGAATTGCTTCGTCTGCAGCTCCTTCTCCCGCTTCTTCCCCTCCATCTTGGTCACACGGTCCCAGTTCGTGGTGACGATACGAACATTTTTAAGGTTATCGTCACCGCAGAGGGATTGGAACACCTTGAGATTCTTGTGCTGAACATAGGTGAATCGGGGAAGTGAGATGTTGTGCATGTAGATGAGCCCATTGAGCTTCCGTGGTTCCCTACCAATCCAAGATGATCAGAGCGTCGTGATACGAGAAAAGAAATGCACTTACCCCTTCTCGGGCTTCAAAAAGTCCAAGATTCTCTGAAGAATCTCCCCGTCCGGGACATCGCGAGAATCGTCGAAGCCAGGTGTGTCGATGAGTGTCACGGTCACGGAGCGACCGTGGACTGTATCCACATAGTGAACTGTCTGGACATCGGCTGTCTGGGAATCTTGTCCATGGCCAATCTTAATGCTCTTGTCGCCAGTAAGAAGTTGGATGAACTGCATTTATGTGGTGTAAGCTTGCGTGGGGTCAAGTTTTTGAATTACCGTCGATTTTCCTAGCACACAGAAATCGAGGACTGAGTCTAAACAGCATGCGCAAGACGGCCAAAGCGATCGTACCGGTGCCTGTTATGCCCATGATTCTGTGACTCTGCATCGGAACGATACCATTTCATGCAAGGAAATACACGCACGCAACCATTATATCAGGAACGTGGTCTTGTCATAGAAATAGTGAGCTGGGCTCCGAGCCGCACACCCTCCAAACGTACCAACCCCACCTGCGCTGGTGGCCTTACGAAATCGATGGAAAATCCATTTTATTGCACTGGCTGGCATTGTACCGTAGTTGACGAAGTACAGTATGGAAAACCAGAGAAGAGCGAGATGTTTGAAGTCGAAAGGTCATTCAGCACCTCTTCCACCACTTCGCAGCACTGTATGTACGTAGCGTGTTATCATCGTGGTCGGACGTGAGAAATTTTCCGCTGGCGGATCCGAGTCTTCGGTGCGAAGTTCGACTTTTCATCTCGATCAAGGATGGCACCCTCGGCTACTTACCATTGCCGTGGACCCATCGACGGCGTTCAGGGAAACGTTTTGGAAACCATCGGCACGCGCGTCGCGGCCTCCACTGGCCAGCATGTCTCCTTGTAGCACGACGGCGAGTTGGGTCTGTCGTCAAGTTCAGCCTTTTGGACCTGGCTATATCGGACTTGAACCATGACTTGATGACCAGCAAAGTCAAGATAGTTTTCCAACGCAACTTGGTGGACGTACTTCCTTCGTCCTGCTTGGTCGATGTTAAGCAGTCTTTACTTTGTCTGGCGATGCTATTCCTTGGATACGGGGCGCAAGTACGTTGAAGGCGCTCTCGTTCATACAGAGAGCATTCGCATTTACCAGGCGATATCCGTACACGTCTCGAACAAAACGGCGAACGACTGCGCTGCGAGCACGCTCACTCTCAGCGTGCAATCAAGATGCAGGGAATGAGAACGACTACCTTGTTACGGTCGCTCGCGCTCTGTTGACAACGGTATCCGTTTAACATCAGAAACGGAACAGATTGTATGCTGCTGAGAAGGAGCTATCCACGGTGCGCGAGACGTTCGAAGGACTCTAGCGCAATCAATTGCAGAGCATACAACCGCCACCCTCTTCCAAGTCATGATACGAAGTACAGTCTAATGCTCGATGTGTACACAACCCGTCAACACGAACAAGGAGGAACACATCTGTAGGAAGGATCGGTGGATAGCGGAACTTACAGGCGGCCATTGCATTCCAGGCTACTTTAAGCTGGACGTTCGCGCGGTATGTTTCTCCGTTAGGCAGCTTGTAGCATGCTAACATCATTACTTCAAGGGTACTGGTCCTCACAAGGAGAAATAGTCTTGGGAAGCATTTTTGGTCTGCGGATCTGATACAAAGTCACAGCGTCATTGGCATAACGGGCATTGGTGTTCGTCATCAGGACCAGTACCCTAGCGCTATAATCCCGTGTAAGGTATTACAAGGGCTTATAATCAACTTATCATTTTTTTAAAATTGATTATAACATATTATAAGACATTATTGCGCTAGGGTGCTGGTCCTGATGGTATATGGTCCTTGAACCCCAAATTCTCAATGGTGTCGTGTTTCTAGAACACGCCACCCGCAAATATACTCCGTAGGGACACGCTGGGGCCGAGGATGAGATCTGGGTGGACATGGACATACGTGGGCTCTGTGAACGTGTCTGCACAAAAGGCGTTGCACCGAATGCCCGGGGCCGAGGGTAAGGTCACGCGAACGGGAACACGATGGGTAATCGATACCACAAGGAAAGGCAGAGAACCGATACCGATCGCATAGCATGAATTGAGGCAGTATGACATCCCAGTCAGTCGTATGCTACGTAGTTACCCAGACATGTCTGGCCCAACGAACGCGCCGCACCAGGGATACTACGTCGTTTCCTACGCGGCGCGCACTTGGGCTGCGCAGTAGTCACCTGGACGACATTGTGTGAATGTCACAAAAACTTTTAGCATTCCCTGTGCATTTGTCGAATGAGGATGTCTGATCCGGAACCCGATAGACCGAGGGAGACTCACCGAAGTTTCGATGTTACCTCCTTCACTCACATCCTTCCCCCTAGCCCTAGAGCTTGAAAGAGAGTCCGCGTATGGGGCCATGTTGGATGTGCTTCGTGAGAAAGATCGTAAAGCCCGAGATCATAATCCTAAGACGCTTGGAAAGGACGACGGCCTGGAGAGCGATGCACGGTGTAATCGAAAACAAGTCAGAAATGACGAGAGAGGGAGCACGGAGGACTTCATCGATGATACGCTTGTTGGTGTCGAGAGGTCCGGGTAGCTTGGGCTTCGCTTCGTGAGTTCTAGCACGAAACCAGACGATCTGCATCGCCGACGCGAGATGGATCGTCTCGTCCTGACTCGGCTCGTCACCGACGGTCGTATGACACGCCGAAAGGTAGGTGAACTCGGAATCCTCCACGTTGCAGTGGACGATGGGCTCGATCGCAAAGTCGCCGTCGCTCAGCGCGAACGTTGATGCAAGGGTTCGTTCCTGTCGGACACGCGACGTGCACCCGGCCGTTCTTGGCGAGCTCCGGTATGCATGATTCTTCGCCCCAGATTGAAGATGGCGGCATCGCTAATGGACGGACGATGAAAGTGCACTTTGTCCAGCAGCATTCGCTTGGCTCATCCCAACGATACGTTCCGTGTTCTCTGTAGACTTCGATGGCTGGGGACATCCGGTGGGAAGGATGCCGCTCTCTGGGGTTGTATAGGACCCGTCCCTGGAGTTGGTTCGCCCACGACGGATGCATTCGGGTGCTGAACTACGCGCGTGGACGTCAACGAAAGCGGTGAGGATGGTAAACACAACGCACCACCGTGTCCGTAAATAATGATTGGTGGCAATCTAGATCAATACACGGTAGTTCAATACGAGCGCGGGGGACACGCACGAGATTCGGCCACATCTTATTCGCGACGGCTTTCTGGTCCAGTCTGTCCGCGTACGTCGGACGAGCGTTCCGAGGAGCTGCGTATTTGTCCGGCGTCGCGTTCTTGCGCAGTTGCAGAGCGAACTGAACGATCGTGGACTCGTGGTAGCCGAACTTGACGGCACTCAGAACCCGAATCCGGTTACGTGGCCGCACAAGATCCCTAAGCCTTATACGAGCTTATTTTTTCTGTACCCAAGCCACTAGTAATATCGATGTTTCTGGAGCCACCAATGAATCAATTACCTAAAATTAAGTATTTTAGAGCTGTCGCCCGGCATCTCTTCCCTACCTAGCTACGTGCAGGAATGTGTTCTGGAATTGGCGTCAGTGCAATTCCTTGGAACGCGACCGAGTTGTTGTAAGCATCATTGATGGACGAAAGTGCGTACCTGAAGTCAATGAGATGTTGCGTCCTTCAACAGAACGACCATACGGAGCTCAACACGACGTACCGCCGACACTCGAAACTCCCGGTCTCGTCGCTCCCCACTGGCTTTTGCAGATCTCCTTCAGCGCGTTCCGACAGTGGTCCGACGCACACACTCCGTCCTGATTCGACGCATGCAACGACAGGACGAGCGCTGCGGGGAGGACGAGCGACGAGGTGGGGGAGCGAGAATGACGACCACTTGCGTCGTAGTCCGAAGAGGCACCTCCGAAGATCACGGAAATGCGCTCGCGACCAACTACTTCTATCAGCACATCCTGAAGTCCAGACAAAGCCGTTGAACAGGATCTAGGTGGATTACCTGATAGGTTGACCGTCCTGGGATCGGAGACCAGTCTGCGGTGGGTAGTGCTTTGGCAGCGCTTTCCACTGGCAGCACGGCGTGCCGAGCTGACAGCCACATTCCAAACTCGCAGCGCAGACGTCATGCCGGTGGATGGTTCCGTGATTCGGATGCCTATTGTATGCCGATCCGCTCGGGTATAAATGAGCACCTCCCAAGCTGGGGGTGTCAACCAGCGAGTCCCTTGCGACGACGTCGGTCTACTCCGCCGACTTCTCGTGTCTCTTTCTGCCCTCCTTCCAGAGTCGTCGTCGCTACGCCGTGCGCTCCGATGTGTACTGCTGGGCTATGCTCCAGAGATCCAAGGCTAGATGATCGAAGCAGCCCGTACGCCTTGTCTGCCCGCATGCACGGGGAGAACTGACCACTCGCTGTCTAGGCGTCCTCTAGCGATACTCTGATCTCGCAGATAGCTCAAGCGAGCACGATACCTGGTGGAGTGAGGTCGGACCTTGGCGAAGCGACCTCTCTCCCATCTCGCCAGGTGGGTGCCTTCTCATGTTCGAACGTTTGGGGCTAACCCTCTTTCCTAGCCTCTTTATCCGTGATCGCCACAGCAACTCTTATTGCCTTCAGTGATCTTCCTAGTATGTATCGCCTATATGCGAGTGTTCTCATCCTTATGCATGTTCCGTAAGCACCGTAGAACCTTTTCCCCAGTTTTCACGGACGGGATGAGGTTCGAGTTGGCGGTATTGTGAAGACGGCTCACGGATTTGGCGGGGACATCCATTTCGAGGTGCCGACGCTGCGCACTTTTTTTTTGGACAGCGGGCTCCTATCCCCGAGGCGAATCGGCACCATACGTGCATGTTGGCTCTATGTATGTGGGGTGTTTCGGTCTGACGAGCGCGCTAGCTTTCACCATGTCGTCCTTCAGAGCTTCCAACGCGACACTCGCATGATCGCTCGTGCGCGTGTCACACGCCTGACGGAGAAGGAACGACGACCGAATCGACGTCGCGCGTCAGCGACTGTCGTCTCGTGTTTTCAGGCATTTCCTACGAAATCACCCGTGACCTTGTCCACTAACGACTCGAGGGAGGGAGAGGTCTCTCATACGAGTCTCCCTTTCGAGATGCTCGTGCAGCGCACACCCGACAGACTCCTTCGTATGGCCTGTGATTACATGACCGCCAGAGTTGCTGGTCACTTCTTCATCGAATTTGAGGCGCAGTCAACGTTGCAGCCGGCGAGACGCTCCTCAAATGGTCGTTTCCGGTGCTTCTGGACCCTTTTGGAAATCGGCACGACGTTGTTCTCAAGACCAGACGACTACGTGACAATTTCATCCGAACACATGCGTTTGTCCAGTCTCCTCGCCGACCCTTCACTCATGGTCCTTTCAAGTTCGAACGCCTGACGTGTCATGTCGACCGCCCTTCGTGACGAAGAGCGAAGGAGTGATGCTGGAAGGAGTGGTCTGCGCTCAATGGACCTTTGTGGACGTTGAGCGATGCGTGGCCGTCTTGCATCATTCCGTCGCTCGTCGCGTTCAAACGAGGCACCGTGACGGTTTCGAGGATTGGTCGTGTGAGCGACGGTGGCCTGTTGGGAACGATGAACTCTGGACGATGATGATGTCGTTTCATTTGACTTGCATTTCGTCTGTTTCGTTTGACGTTGAAATACGGATGTTACGAATTCCACGAGAACGAGGACATAGGTGTCTGTAATGAGGTCCATATGAGGTCCATTTCCTTTGGGAGATAGCATGTCGCACGCGAGACACGTTTTGGTATACAACCAACCATCGACGTGGCGACAATGGACATGGCAGATCACCTCAATGGAACACGTTGCAGAGCTCAATAATGTCCTACACATCGCTCAGCTTGCGCTTCCCTGTGCTTCAGCGCATAGACGAGATGGGCAGTGCTCCAACTGGACCTTCAAGCTTTCGAGGGTCGTTACAGTACAGCGAGACTCATGGCACGGGGCCAGGCGCCAGACGATGGGAGGATAGAAGGAACAGGTAGTCGTGTGAGACAGTTCGTTAAGTAACCGCCATGACGTGGAGGAGCATGCGGTGCACTGGCAGAACGGCATGCCGAAGCGACAATGACACTCCAAACTGATGCATGACAGCGCAGACGTCATAGCAATCTGGGATTCCACGCCGATCCGCTCCCTCTCTGGTATAAAACCCGCAGGCTGGTACTACTCGCGAATCCTCTGCGACCCGCTCTCCCTACTTGTCATGTCTCTTCTCGCGCGCTCTCGTTACCGCGCCCTACGCTTCGATGTGCGCTGCTGGGCTACGCTTGCGAGCGATACGCACCGCCGGGAACAATCGCTTGTCGGGCGCTGGGCGATAGCAAGTTGCTCGTGCCGCCGGTCTGTCTCGCTCCTCTGCATGTCCGGGAAGAAGACTGACCGCTCGCCGTCTAGAAATCTGGCCTGGTGGCAAGGAACGCCGACATGGAGGCACATCCACCACGCATCCTAGACAGAATCGAGGCAGAATCGCGCATCGTGCGTTGTCTCTATGTATGCGGCGTGTTCCGTCTGACTTTCTCGCTAGCTTCACCGTGCCGTCCTTCATTAGAAGCCCGCCGCCTCCCTCTTGGCTCCTTGGCTTTCTTATTCCTCGTCAGACTGAGCCAATCCCGTATAATCAATATGTGATCAACACATTTGTGTATATGGTGTGCCACTTGAGACGCGCCTCGCCCATGAAATCTCCTGGGGTCGTGAGTGTGCTCTTTGTGTGATGAGATTTCGGTCTGATGTGTGATTTAGCATCCATCATGCTGTCCTTCACAATACCGACACCCCTCCCACATACTTTTCATCACCCTTTTTATGGTCTGCCCATCTCATACTCGACGGAAATGGAGCCGAACCAACGTCGCACATCGACGTTCAGTCAATGTTCTCGGCGGAGTGGAACAACATAAGCCCATCATCGTCGACGTCTGAATCTCGTCAACGACGACCTCGGGTGAGGATTTCGTGCCCCGTCGCTTGCCGGGGCGTTGACGTGTTTCTTGCCAGTCCGGGCGTCGTTTTCTCGTGGAGGTATTTCTGGACGAGGCCGTCAACCGCGACGAGGAGTGGAGGAGAGATCCCGGACGCTGCGGTCTGCGTTTGATGGGCATTTGTGGTCGTCGAGCGACGCGTGGGCGTCTCGGATCGCTTCATCTCTCACCGTCGTGGTCGAACTTCGAATACGGTGTCGCGGTCGATGGTTTCTAGGTTTGGTTGGGTGTTTGGCTCGTTGAGACGTAGATGACACGCGGATGTGAATATCGGCGGAACAAGTCCAGGCGCAGATAAGAAGCAAGTTACACTGCGCGAACACATTGCGCTCACAGGGACGTTGTAGTCGAGTCCGTCAGGTCATTGCGTACGCCTTCGGAGACGTTCAAATCCGGAGTGGCGCTGTGGAACGGAGTCCGGCTTCCCTAGTCGGACGCTTCGCACGACGTGGGAGATGGGAAACTGAGAAAAAACTTGAGTAGAGCTGAGCCGGGTTCACGACGATAGACTCTGAATTTGGCCGGACGTGCGAATGAACTATGTACCTGGGCGTCGTGAGAGGCTAGCATGACCATTACAACGAGCACACTTAACTAGTGGCAGTACGTAGCGCTCAGGCCTCAACATTTGAACTCTTATCTCTTATCACGCCCTTGCATATCACTCATCTGCCCATTTTGGGCTCCTCCCCCCTTCTCCCTTAACGCACGCTCCGCTTAATCACCTTTGCATGTTCCCATACGTCGTAATGCTCCAGCCTCCAGGATGTACTTTACGATCGCCCCGTCTGCTACAAGATGAGCACAGCGCGGATTCTACGAGCTCCATGTAAACCGCTTAAACCCTTTTCAGCACTCTACCTCAGCGGGACGAGTGACCCGGTACATTCTGTGGACGTAGAGAAATGGGGCATGTATTACATCGCAATTCCATCAAACAGGGTCGGGGTTTGCTGACACCAGGGTATAAGCACAGCGACGCATTCACTATCACCACGCAGATTGAGAACGAAAAACCATCCAAAAAGCTATCCCCCTCGGATCGTCACCACAAATGCGTCTCGAATTCGCTTCTGACGCCATTTCCGTACCTTGAGTCGATGTATCTCGGTGTGAGACCAAACTTACAACTGCTTCTGGGGATAGGCTCAGCCGCACATTCAGGATTGCTATCAAACGGGTTAGTATTCACCAGCTATTATATGATGTTGGGACTGGGCTTACTGGTGGACATTCGCTACAACTCTTGTCCTTGGATGGTGTAGTATCAGAAGAGCGGTTGCACAGCACCTTAGCAGCTGGCACGGCGCCGAGAGCCATAACAGTCAAAGCAGAGAGGATGGCGAAGAGAGAGATACAGCAACACATGATGTTTGAGACGGAGTGGAGATCTGGAGGACTCGAGTGCCAGAGGGACTAAAGCAACAACCAGATGCCTCTAACTCAAGTAGTACTTATGTCTAGTGGTTGTCCAGTGCGGAAGCGTGGACTAGCCGAGAAAGTATGTTGTTTGAACTTGTTTCCCGGAGGCAAAAACGGACATCTTGGATCCATTATTGCGTGTGGCCTTCTCACAACTAAGTATGGCCCATGATAAGTACATACGTAAGGTTCTGCTTGTTCTGCCTCATACACGTTGACGTGGCAAAGACCCCTTCCATACATACGTACATCGAGGACTCGTGTGACGGATCTATAGAACTCTTCATGGTGCGTGGAGTTATCGCGGTGAGTCACCTCGCAATCGGCTCTGGCAACCAGTCAGTATCAATCATCTGTATCACTCATCGAATGCCTTGGGCACGGGAATGGACCGGATCTGCACGATGCTCGAAGGGGCAAGGTGCGCCCCGCTGGTCCGTGGGAGTGCCACTACTGATCGTAATCCCACCTTCATCCACTTAGCACCACATCTGCTGCGGGTTGTCTCACCGTCGGGGTAGCGGAGCCCCAGGCTGATGAGAGCTTCGCCGTCTCGAAACCGTTGCCTATCCCGTTCCTTTACCTGTCCAAGAGCGCTCTGCTGAATGTAAACTTAGTTACAGAGAAGCCTGTGCCGTAGGTACTTGGTTCTCCGAGACGTTGGACGCTGGCTAGCATCGCTTGAAAGTGCGACCAGAGCGGCATAGAACGGCCCTGTGGAAGCGCTAGGCACTGGATCACTCACACGGGGCTCCGGCCGTGCCCTAGACGATCCGCCTTCTTTCTTACCTCCATTTTGCGACACGGGCTTGGGACTCTCGGCGCGCCTATTCCATTCGAGAGGGAGGGGCTTCAAGACCGTGGTTCGCATTCTGCACTGTGCTGTGGATGGGACCGATCGACGAATTCGAGGCATTCAGGGTGCGCAGTCCTGCCCGAGGACGTTCAGTGTGCAACGGTACGGGGGCGCGCTGCGTTGGAATGTTTCCGACCCAGGCGAATTACAGGGAGTAGCAGGAAGTCGTAACCTTGAAGGTGCTGCATCGAACGCTCGAGGCGCAGAGACACGATGAATAAGTACTCGGTGCAGGTCAGAAGCTGTCTCGGTCCACCGATCCAAACCTCGAACGCCTCCATGGACTACGGGCCGCACGACGTGGGCGTCAAGCTGGATCGCCCGCACCGGAGCCATGAATTCGGACCTTGTTGGCACACCCTCATGTCCGATCATAAATGAGGATGACATGCTGAGGTGACCCAGACAACTCGCCCGCCGGTGCCCATGAGGCGCAGTGAAAAAAGTGCGTGATTCCGGAGAGCTAGTTGTCGGGGAAACCGACTGGCAAGATAACTGGCCGTCTTGCCTATGCCAGCTCTCGTGCAGGGCCATCTACTGCGCTCGCTGTTGACGCACCCAAAGGTCGAACTGGGCGATCATCAACAAGGTCAAAGAAGACAAGCGGTTCCGAACCCCATTGCGGGGGACGGTCCTTTGTTCGACAGAGTGCCGTATATGCGCACGTTGACCCGTGTAGATTGAAAGCTATTTGTACGCAACAAGCAAATGCGACTTGCTGCATGGTCCAGTCAAGGTCTACTTCTTGCTCAATGATCCAAGTCTCAGAAATATTGAAGTTGGGCTGGCGCGTTTCGCCCACTTCTGCTCTGCGAGTGCGGCAAATGGACAGCTCGGTCATGTTGGAGCGAGACAAGTAAAGTGAGGCTGGTATACGTCACAGATGCAAAAGCGCGGAGAACATGGAATGCTTAAGACGATGACCGTGCTATACCCCCCCTCGCGCTGATTAATCTCGGGCTACAACCTTAGGTTGCCACGCGTTGATTTTCGGCACCGCCGTGTTGTACGGCCGGTACGCGCCCCGGGTGCCAGTCAAGTTTTCTACCCACGGCTGACCGTCCAAGGCGCGTAAACGGGGTGCGGCGAGGGACGATGAATGAGCGAGGACTCACCGCCTTCCATGACGGCGAAGACTGCTTCATGACCTGGTCCTCCGTAGGCGGGAGGTGTCGGATGTGCTGAAGCCACGAGTGCCATTCGGGTGGGACCTGCGTTGCGTTGTTGTAGTGCTGGGCAAAATCAACCCATCTGTGGCGACCTGAATCGGGCGCGGTCAGCGGGAGGCCCGTAAGCGTGCTCGGGGCATACCAGGAATTTCGTCCTCGGGGTTGAGGTTTTCAAAGTACCTGTTGCCGAACCTGGCCGAACGTTTCAGTCGTGCGAGAACGGCGATCCTGGGGCGAACGTACTGGTCTGTTCCAACAAGGGTACCAGCTTTAGCGTCGCCGATGTATTGCATTTGATGCCACCATTGCTTTATGCCCGTTCTGCGGATGTTGCGGATGTACCGAGCGAGAGACACCATGACAATCCGTTCTAGTGTGATGTTTGTGCATGTTTTGCCGGCTTCACCAAGACTTACGCAGGGTCGTCCTCGACGTCCACCACCAGACAACATGGCAGCCGCAAAAAAAGACAATAAGCTGGCGTTCTTGTCGATGCCAGCGCCAGCGTCCTACGTCGCTGGTCTCGGTCGTGGGTGAGTACGGTTGCCATTCTAATTCGTGCACCGTCTGACCAGATCCCCAGCGCGTCCGGTTTCACCACGCGGTCAGATATCGGTCCTGCTCGGGAAGGACCTTCTGCAGAAGCTGTCGCGTATGTCGTTGCATTTCTCGGCTCGTGTGTTTTGACGAACGCACGCACGGCACAGGGAGGCGCAGGCCAGACGCGGCGAAGAGCCCGAGGTCGACCCAGAGCAATTCCAGGACCCTGACAACGAGTATGGGCTGTTCGCTGGTGCGACGTACGAGCAGGATGACGAAGAGGCGGACAAGATCTACGAGTCGGTCGATCGGAGCATGGACTCGCGACGACGGGCGCGGAGGTGTGTGGGCATTCGTGCAGACAAGTTTGGCGGGTGCTGACGTGCGGACAGGGAAGCAAAGGAGAACGCTGAACTAGCGCAACATCGCGCGGAGAGACCTAAGATCCAACTCCAGTTCGCGGATCTGAAGAGGGGCCTGTCAGTCGTGACGGACCAAGAATGGGAGAACATACCCGAAGTTGGGAACTTGACGCGCAAAAAGCGGCGGCGAGACGAGCGGACCTTCGTGGTTCCAGACAGCGTCATCGTCGGGGACCGGGCCAAGACAGAGTACGAGAGTTCACTGGACGCGGCGGGCGAGTCGGGCACGATGACCAACTTCGTCGAGATCGGGCAGGCGAGGGACAAGATTTTGTCACTCAAGTTGGATCAGGTGGGTGGTCTCGCTGGTGGTCCGAATCGGGCTCATGGAGGTATGTAGATCTCGGGGACGTCAACAAGCTCGGGACTGGCTACCTCGGTCGATCCAAAGGGGTATTTGACCTCTTTGGATAGTGTCGTGATCAAGTCTGAAGCTGAAATCGGCGACATCAAGCGGGCACGAATGCTATTCGACTCTCTCGTCAAATCAAACCCGAAGCATGCCCCAGGGTGGATTGCTGCTGCGTGTTTAGAGGAGCACGCGGGTCGGATGGTCGCGGCACGTAAGCTCATCAAGGCTGGATGTGAACAGTGTCCCAAGAGCGAAGACGTTTGGTTAGAGGCCGCTCGATTGCACGTGCGTGACGGCAACAGGTGCCACTATGCTGGACGCTGACATTTCGTACAGAATAGGGACGATGCTAAGATCATCCTTGCAAACGCTGTCCAGCACGTTGGGCAGAGCGTCAAAGTGTGGCTCGCTGCCGCCGATCTGGAACAAGACGCGAAAGCAAAGAAAAGAGTGCTACGAAAAGGTTCGTCGTACGCTCCCTCCCTCCGTGCCCGTCGTTTACCCTCACCGCGTTCCAGCCCTCGAGAACATTCCGAACTCGGTACGGCTATGGAAAGAGACTGTGAACCTCGAAACATCCGCGTCCGACGCCCGAATTTTACTCTCTCGTGCCGTCGAAGTCATCCCTCTCTCTGTCGAACTCTGGCTGGCTCTCGCCCGGCTCGAAACGCCTGAACGCGCGAAAGCCGTCTTGAATAAGGCTCGCAAGTCCATTCCCACGTCGCACGAGATCTGGATCGCCGCTGGTCGTCTCCTCGAACAAGAAGTGACGTCGGATCCGGACAAGACTGTCGAGTCCAGAACAAAGGAGCTTGACGTCGTCGACCGGACGATCGAAGCAGGCGTGCGGGAGCTGCGACGGCACCAAGTCTTGTTGACGCGGGAACAGTGGCTCAAGGAGGCAGAGCGGTGTGAGGCCGAGGGGTCCCCGAGGACGTGTGAGGCGATCGTGAAGGCAACGGTGGGGATGGAGGTCGAAGAAGAGGACAGGTTGGACACGTGGGTCGCGGACGCAGAGAGCGCCGAGACGAGGGGGATGGTGGGGACCTCGAGGGCGATCTTGGCGTACGCACTCAAGGTCTTTCCGGACAAGCGGAATCTGTGGCGCAAGGCAGCAGATCTGGAAAAAGTGCACGGAACGAGGTGCGTTGGTAGTGGTGGTGGTGGTGGCGTGGCGGGGACGTGCGCGCTGACGGGGTTCGCAGGGAATCGTTGGATGCGGTGCTCACGCAGGCAGTACATTATTGCCCGCAGGCGGAGGTGCTATGGTTGATGGCGGCCAAGGAAAAGTGGATGGCTGAGGACGTGACGGCTGCACGCGAGGTGCTCGAAAAGGCATTCATTGCCAACCCCGAGAGCGAGCAGATCTGGCTTGCAGCCGTCAAACTGGAGGCGGAGAACGGCGAGCTGGGCGTCGCGCGGGAGTTGCTCATTCGTGCGCGAACCGTCGCTGACACCGAGCGGGTAAGTCTGAGCGTTCTGTTCCAACGCAGACGCCTGCTCATCCTCGGTGCAGATATGGATGAAGTCGGCTGTGTTCGAGCGACAACAGGGTCGTTACGACGTCGCGCTCGAGACAGTGTCTACCGCGATGTCGAGATTCCCAAAATTTGCAAAATTATACATGATCCAGGGACAAATTTATCAACTGCAGAATCAATATGCAGCCGCGCGGGCGTCTTACGCAGCGGGGATGAAGGCGTGCCCAAAGGACGTGACGTTGTGGGTTCTCGCCGCCAAGCTGGAAGAGCTAGACGGCAAGAGCATCAAGGCACGCGCGATACTCGAAAAAGGACGACTGGTCAACCCCGCCGATGAGGTGCTGTGGGCCGAGTCTGTCGGCGTCGAGGAGCGCTCCGGGGGCGCGGCGCAAGCCAAGGCGATGCTTTCGCGGGGCCTCCAAGAGTGTCCAAGTTCGGGCGTCTTGTGGTCGATGGCGATCTGGGCGGAGCCACGACCGACGCGCAAGTCACGCTCGGTGGATGCGCTCAAGAAGAGCAAGGATAACGCGCTGGTGACGTGTACGGTCGCGCGACTGTTCTGGGCCGAACGCAAGGTTGACAAGGCGCGGCAGTGGTTCGCGCGGTCCGTCGCGACGGAGCAGGATCGGGATCTGGGGGATCATTGGGCTCGGTGGCTCATGTTCGAGAGACAGCACGGCACGGCGGTGCGTCGTCGTGTTTTTTAGCTAGTCGACACGTGGTCGTTCATGGTCTTTGTCTTGTTTAGGAGCACGTTGCGGATGTGATCAAGCAGTGCGTCGCTGCAGAGCCGCATCACGGGCCTATGTGGCAGTCGGTCGCCAAGGACGACAAGAACGTAGGTATGAGCGTAGCGGACGTGCTGGAATTGGTGGCGACGGCGTTACGTTGAGGCGATCCCGTGGCAACCAGCGCGGAGACCACCGGGCGATCAGGCGACGGATCCAGAGTCGGAGGCTACTGGACAAAATGTCGACCTGATTGATTTACGTCGGGTCGGATGGGTCGGAAACAGATCAGTTTCAGGAAAGGGGGTCGTCGTTGGAGAATTCAGTTAGCTTCGTGCCTGGGGGGGCAGAGATGCCGTCTTCGGAGGGTGACGATGTGTGTTCGTTTCTTTTGCTCGTTCTCCGCATGTCCTACGGATTTCGATGAACTTAAATTCTAGCCCATGATGCTCATCCGCCTTCAAAGGGTGTCGCGGAAATAGATTGAGCGCACAGGGTGAGTCCATGTTGTGGGCACTGATATTTGGCACGCTGTCCACACTCGTGCCCTTCACATACGAGGAAATAACGACTACGTCATGTTATCCTCCAGCCTGAACCGCCCATCTCACTGCGTCCCGTCTCCCTTTCGATACATTGACGCCAAACCATATCACCAGCGAAGCAACCGTGCAGATTGCAAATAAGAACGGAAAGCCCTGCCAGTTGTCTCCTGTTTTGTCTATGATCGCTGAGACGACATAGGGTCCGACCATGGATGAAGCGCGGTTCGAAAGACCAAACAGGCCAAAGAACTACACCCGTACGGGTCAGGTTACCACCACTTGGAGTTAGGAACGACGCAACGCACCATGTTGTCGAACCCAGGTGGACAGAGTTCGGCCATCATCGTCTGCGAGAATGCATAGTACGGTGCTTGGAATAGACCGAACAGGACGTTGTATGCCCTGGTTCGATTAGCAAAATTCGTCCTGACACTCTGAAAATATCTCACCAAAACTCCCAAGCATTGTGGAACCTTTGACAGATGCGGTGGTGAATCTATAGGCAATGTCTGGTCGCAACTCACCCAAGCTTATTAGTCCATATACCGATCATTCCCCAGAGCGGGATCAGGATCGTCACAATATTGGTAACAACGAACTATGATAATGATCAGGACCATCATGAACAGACGCCGGATGAGCAAACCATTCTCTTCGTGCTAATTTTCCAGTAGCGCTGAATGTACCAGAACCCGAGAGTACTGATGGTCGAAGTGATGGCCTGCGACAAGCCAAGATACGTGTTCTGCAAGAATGAAAAGGTGAATTTGTCATTCTGACAAATGAGCACGAGTGTCCCAGTTGTATTGAGCCCCTAGGTGCGCATTCAGTCTAGTCAGCGAGTTTCGAGGAAGTGTCAGAACGGAAAACTTGCATCCGCCAACAGGAAATATGAAAAGAGATAGAGGAAGGTATTTGGGAGATATTTATAGGCCTTGAGAGCTGCCCAGATCTGCAATTGACGTAAACATGTTACTTAGGCCGTGTGGTTGTTTCATTACCTGTTTCCATCCCACAGTGAGGTAGTGTTCGCCTTTGGGTAAGGGAGGTCCTGGGCGAGGAGACTGGTATATAACTGGACCACGATCAGGCACAGCGATTCACTTGACCACGACACCTACACCACCAAATTCCGAGTAGAATCCAATATGAATTGTCCCTATCATAGGGTAAGTGTTGAATCTCTGACAAGGGAAGAACGCAGTACAGGGCCAGGGTATAGTTGTCAACCTTAGAATCGTTTGCCGTCTTGGGCGGAAGGAGGAGGCCCAGGTTCAATAGGGATGTGGCGATGTAACCGATGTTGCTATGTGCCTGAGGCACAAGCATGAGCAAAGTCACTGATTGGACGTATCACTGAACTCACTGTGGAGATATTACTGATCCTGTTCTTCTCAAGCGATTCCTCCTTCTCGTATTCTTCGACGGTAATGTCGCCATTGTCATACTTCTCGCGTAGGCTGCGAGAGCGCGGGGTGTTCCGGGCAAGACGAGGGAACGCAGCAGCATAGAAAACCAATGTCGCACCGTACGAAACGAATCCGACGATATAAAGTCCCATGGCGAGTCTCCAGCGATCCGGAGCTAATGACGCCGTTGTCTTTCAGCGCGCAGCACCACCCACATCTAAACAACACGCACACGTGAGCGCCATACAAGCATACTGCGCGGCCCAACAGATCGCCGTCATGGCGAACAAGACCCAGCGTCCAAAAGTGCCATAGTCGGCCGCGGAACCAATGGTAGTGAAGATGGCGGTCATGATCGCGAAACTAATCCCGTTGGCAACCAAGACGATGCTCGCGACGGCCTTGGTGCCGCCCATCCATGGGAGCACGCACGGGCCTGAGGTGGTGCAGGATGAGCCTGGCCCGACCGTGGGGTCGTAGCCCGCGGATGTGCCAAGACTCTGGAACAAGGTCTGGGTATAACCGAGAGGACCGACGCCCTGCGGGGGAGTTACTTGAGAGTAAGGGATAGGTATGTACTATTTTGTAACACTCGTAAAAAGACGGAACAGGGACGTACATTGTCGCCATTATAGTAGACTGTGTTCGTGTTGGTGAACAGAGGGCACACGGCACAGGAGACGACGTACGATAATAACTCCAGAGCTCCCTTCTGGTAGCTATAGGTTCGCCTTCTCGCACTGTTGCGATCCGTTGGATGGCCTTGTCCGGCGAGGAATTGACAGTGTCCATTGTGTCGGTCGCATCGGTACAGTGAACTACGAGCTCTGGAGGAGAGACGAGCGACATGGCGGGGGTCCAGTGGGGAATAGATGCCACCGCGCCTAAAGAGCGGGACGGACATGGTGGTCATAAGAGGAGATAGAACATCCGTTCTCGGTCACACACCACCCACGACGCACGTCCCTCCCCGGTGATAAGCCTCGCTTGTCCTGAACCGCCTTGATGCACGCGAGGTCAGTACGAAGCACTGTTCTTGTTCTGGTCAGCAGCGCTAGGACGACATCAGGCACGTTCGACAGCTGCGGTATCGCACCCGAGCCGTGTTTCGGCAATGCAAACCTCGTGCGTTTCGCCGAGGGCCGAGTCGGTGCTGGTAACCGCTCGTGGTGCAACACCATCCCAAGCAGCTGGATGACGGTCATAATTTGCAATCGGAGCGCTGCTTTCAAGTTTCTTGTCATATTCTTCGCTCACAAACTCTCGGTAGGGTACATAGTACGAAACGACGGAAGAACTCCCTAGTTTCAAATGTCGTACCACGTCGCCAGTCAAACAATTCAGATGCTAAAGCTTCATATGAGTTGGCTGTTGTGGCATCGAACTTGCGTTACTCGCCTCGGTAAGTTGCCTTCCACCTGCGCGCTGTCTTGACGTCAGCAATGGCACCATCTATGCCAACGGGAGGTATCTTGCCCAAGTATCGACGTTCCCAACGTCGCGGCTGCCGGAATACGTGGCGCCACTGTCACGAGGCATGACTTCCCCCGAAATCCCACTTAGTCGGCACTGTGGAGTTAGATCTTCGGCCCTGGATGTCCTGAAACTCGAAAGCAGTAGTAAGGGTCTATCTTGTAGTCACTTGCCTAGCACATGCTGCGCAACGCAATTCTCCATTACCCATCTTTTAACGCTCGTTTTAGCACAGACTCTGCCTTCAGGCCAAGCTCGTACACGCTCGTATGAAGAGAACAGGAAGAGCCTCGCCCGATTCTATCTCTGATGGAACTATTAAATGATTCTCCAGGTGAACGTGCACAGCCTGCTTCCGAACAAGAAACCAGGTGACGCAAAGAACCTGAGGAAACAACTCGCAATGCCGATGATGGCCCTCTGAGCAGCGAAGGCTGGCATAGGAATCTTAGGTGAGCCTACTCGCGACGTTTATAAGATGGACCTTGCCTCGCCGGGCCCGTCAGCGGAAAACAATCCTCAAAATATTTTGCCATGGAGTGGCTTGTCACATGCTTCTCCGAGTCGCCTACTCAGCATGCAGCGGCAATTCTAGCTGTGATTGCGATTCTGGCTGTCATTTGGCTCAGGCTCATTCAGAGTCTCATTGATGCAAAGGGATATCCTCGGCCTCCTGGTCCTACACCATTCCCGCTGTTGGGTCATGTTCTCTCTATCAGCACACAGGAGCCTTGGTTGACATTTACAGCTTGGAGAACGGAATATGGTGGGTCATGCACAGAGCTCCTATTCTTGTTTCTGAGGGCCATCAGGTGATGTGGTATACGCCCGACTTGTCGACACCGACGTGGTCGTGTTGAATTCGTACTCGGACGCAATCGAGTTACTGGAGAAACGCTCGCAAATATATTCCGATCGCCCGTTCATGGCGACTCTCGAGCCGTAAGTGCAATTCCTATAAATGCCAGACCATGATTCTGAATCGACGGGTTATTAGGTACGGACATGCTGCCAACACGAGCTTCATGCAGTACGGTTCACGCTGGAGATTGGGCCGACGTATCATCCATCAGACGTTTCGTGCCGAGGCAGCTCGTGCCTTTCGCCCAAAGCAACTCCGTGGGGCTCGCCAGGTAATAATTAGTATCATGGATAATCCGAATGAATATTCGGCTTACTACTCGGCGTGAGCAGACTTGCCCACATGTTCGTTCATAATTCTCAGTGCTCTTAGGTTTGGTTCTGCGTTAGCTCTGTCTGCCATCTATGACTATGAATCAAAGGCTAAGGGAGACCCTCTGGTAAAACTAATTCACGATTTCAGCGACGCCTCCCTTCCGGCATTGACGCCTGGGATGTCGGCCATCCTAAAACACTTTCCATTCGGTATGTACCTCTGATCGAGTGTTCAACGTCACTTACTTCTTTTCTCCCCAGTATTGAGTATACCCGAGTGCATTCCGGGCTTATCTCGCATCAGGCGACAAGCAAGCAAGGCCAGATCATTGGGCGCAAAGGTACTCGATACGCCGTACAAGTTGGTCCTGGACAGAATGGAAAGTTTCACCTGTTTTGTCAGAACATGCTGAAAGAGCTAGCTTTGTTTCAGGCGGCAAGAGAAAACATCGACGCCAATACAATGGTATTATATCACATTCGACGCATGGAAAGACTAGACAGCACGCACCGCGCGGAATACGAGAAAGCACTCAAAGCAGCCTCTTTGACTTCTTTTCTTGGTAAACTCTCAAACACGAACAACCGGTGACACACTCATTCTTCGTGCACACCTAGGTGCTGCAGAAACGGTCTGTGGTTCATTATCAGATATACATGTGTCTATCGCTCATGAACCACCAGACTGCTTCCGTATTACTGACCTTCACGCTCGCGATGGTGAAGCATCCTCGCGTCTGGATACGTGCTCAAGCCGAAATTGACACGGTAATCGGGGTTGGCCGGCTTCCAGAATTCGAGGACAGACCGTCGCTACCCTATGTAGAGGCGATCGTGCGCGAATCACTGAGATGGATACCGGTTGTCCCCATGGGTGAGTTTTGTTGATCGTTGGCCTGTTCGCCGTGTTCTGAAGCATCGAAAGGTGTTCCACATGCTGTCATCAGCGACGACATTTACAAGGGCCATTACATTCCTCGCGGTACGCTGCCATTTTACATGAGATGTGACCTGTGTTGATCATCTATGATCAGGGGCAACTGTATTGGCGAACATTTGGTACGAGGAATTATCTACCGTTCTCGGCCATCTAAATTCATCGTTGCACAGGGCAATGGCGCGCGAGGAGAGTCGCTATCCCGATTCGGAGACTTTCGATCCAGAGAGGTTCTTGACTTCTGAAGGGGCGCTCAACGACGACAACCCCGCTGATTACGTGTTCGGATTCGGAAGGCGGCGATGCCCGGGTGGGTGAGCTTCATGATATCCATGTCGTCCGTGATTCACGCTCTGCCTTGCCGTCCCCAGGTCGACATCTCGCGGATGCATCCGTCTGGAGTGCCATCGTGACGCTTCTGGCCACCGTGGATTTCCATGCAGTCAAGGACGAAGACGGCAACGACGTCGACTTTGACGTACAATTCGCGAATGGGATAACCCAGTGAGTGCAGCCGATTTTGTCCTGATTTCCGTCCGAACGGACCCATGGCATTTCGATCGTAGTCACCCAATGTCTTTCCCTTGCAATCTCGTGCCCCGTGCACACGTCACCAGGGATGTCCTTCAACGTTCGCTCGTCGAGTGATGGCGAAGACGAATTGTATTCCCGCTCTGTATGTAACTGATCTGAAAGCTTCGCCAACGTGACCCGAACGTCTCGGCAGAACATCACGATGTTCGAGCATTTCAACGTAACTTCTTGATCTAGTCGTGTAATTCATTCTGTTCTCGAGTAAATGGACGGAATGGTGTTCCATGGGCACCGTTGCAGGGTCAAGTCTCGAGAACTGTTTGATCTTGCCCATGTGCAGTCGCACATCCACTGAGCTCGACCGCGCGTCGTCGAATTAATCGTCCGCATAACGTACGAAAGTGGGAAAAAAAAGCATCCGAAAGCCAAAAAAGAACTCGAAAAGAGAGACTGCCTCAATACCCGCTCGGCTTGGCTCCCTCGGTGTCGTATGCCCTTATCACCCGCGTCTGCCCCGTCCCCGCGGCGTCCTCGCTCTGACTGAACGCGAACCCCCGATTCCGACGCATCCGTTGCACAGCCCGCACCTTCTTGATCGCCTTTTGGAACTGCGCTTGACGCGGTCGGTAGTCGGGCACGTTGTACTTTTGGACCTCTTGGGCGACGTGGTACGGGCGCGGCGCGTAGGTCCGGCGGTAGTACTTCCATGCCAGGTCGCGCGCGAGGCACACGGCCGGCAACAGCACGAGGGCAAAGTAGAACGCGGCGTCGGTCCAGAGTCGGGGGACCAGGCCGGCGTATTCGGTCGAGAAGCCGAGGGCGGGCGCAACGACGGCGTACAGCGGTAGAAAGAGCATCGTAAAGACGAACGAGCCTGGGATGGCGGCGACGGTGTACTTGGTCCAAAGACTCGTGTCGAGTCAGTCGACGGGACGAAAGAGAAAGACGTGAAGGGACGTACTCGGAAATCAACGCCGCCTTGCCGAGCACGGTCAACAGCACCGCGAGGTACAACGCCGTGCCCCAGAACCAATGCCCCGAGTCCAACCCGGACGACTGCTTCAGGTCGCCCCAGAACAAAATGACCGAGAACCCGAACAAGATCAGCGAATGATAGAGCGCGTTCCCGATCCACAGCCAAAACGCCGTCTTGGTGAAGAAGACGTTCTTTTGGCCGAGTGCGTACAGCTGCGGGTAGCGATCGAGCACGCGCGCCGACACGAACTGGTCAAAGATGCCGATCACGAGCGGTGGCAGGACGGTGAAGATGACGTTGTAAAACGAGATGGTCCATGACTCGTAAGCGATCTGTCCCGAAAAATTGTTGAAGAACGAGTACTGTCCCGCACGTCAGCCCCAGCCTCCCTGTGAAAAAAGAAACAGGAGACACACCCAGAACTGCGTCATGTACAGCGTGATGTTCTTGTAAAACGAATCTAGGGCACAGGTCAGTCCCCGCGTCCGTTCAACGCTGCCAGACCACGTACACAAGATGAGCTTGGACAAGCGCTGATAACTCCACGCCCCGTGCACGAGCAACAACTTTTTGAGATACCGAAACTGCGAGATGGCAATGTCGGCCGAACGCGCGGCTTGGAGACCCTAGGAGCGATATGAGCGCCCGCGTTCGCCCCTACACACAGGCGCAACGTACCTCGACGCCCGATATCCCCACCCCGACGTGAGCGGCTTGGATCATGCTCACGTCGTTGGCTCCGTCCCCGATGGCGAGTAAGATCGAGTTCTGATTCTTCTTGACGAGCTTGACCACGAGCGCCTTCTGCAACGGCGACACCCGACCTGCCGACGGGAGGTCAGAGAGGAACGAGAAAATGAGAAAGACGTCGACGCCAACAGCAAATGACCGCCTTGCACATCAACGCCAACTCCAAAAACGATCCCGACACCTCCTTTTCGAGCGCGAACCCCAAACTCTTGCCGTCTGTCCCGCGGTCAGCCCACGCTCCCTCCCTCCCTCGCGCCACGCACCGATGATCAACGCCAAGTCCTCCATCTCCCCAGTGCTCCTCTGATTCCGAATCGCCACCAATCGCTTCTCGATCACCTCGGCCGTGTCCCTCGCGCTCTCCTCGTTGACCATGACCAACTGCATGCTCTCCCCGATCAACCGACAGCTCATCCCGACGTTGATGGCTGTCTCCTGTCGATCCCCCGTCAACACCCACACCTTGATCCCAGCCTCTTGAAGGACGTGGATCGCGTCCGGCACCCCTTCTTGAAGCTTATCTTCGATCGCGGTTGCCCCGAGCAGAAAGAGGTCGCGCTCGATGAGCTCGGCGGCGCTGTCGAGGGCGTCGCCTCGCCCGTTGATCGTCGCGGCCGCTTTGGCGTGGATCGTAGCCCATTGGGCGTATTCGGCAGGGGGCACGTCCCGATAGGCGATGCACAGCGTGCGGAGGCCCTCCGTGGCGTATTCCTGCCCGAGAAGTACGCGTGAGCGAACGCAACGCAGAGAAGAGGAAGAGGGACGCACCTCGAGATGCGCCACCGTCTTGTCGACGAACGACTGATGCTTGCCCAGTCGCTCGAGCACGACCGTGTCCGCGCCCTTGACGTACAACTTGATCGTCCCGTCCGGGCAGCGCACGACCGTCGACATGCGCTTGCGCGTCGAGTTGAACTCGCACACGTTCAAGATCTCGTACTCGACCGTCTCGCCCCGCACGTCGACGAACACCGATTTCGGTTTCCGCATCTGCCGTGGTTCAGCGAGGGACGGCGGGAGAGAAAAGAACGCGACGGACGCACGTGAAATCGGTACCCCAGCGCCTCGGCCCCCTTGACAAGCGCCGCCTCGTCCGGGCTGCTCGCCTGAAAAGATGTCTTGCCCTCCTTGGTCTCCGGGATCACCGTGTGACACACCGCCAACAAGACCATGAACTCGTGCACCACGTCGCGCTCTCCGCCAAACGGGTTCGCGCCATCGAGCACCTGCCGGAGATCGTCGAACGTCCGCCAACCCTGGCCCTCGTCCTCGCTCTTGCGGCTCTCGTCCACCTCCTCGGCGTAGACGACCCCGCCGACGCTCGCGCACTTGAACTCCATCTCGTTGCGCGTCAGCGTGCCGGTCTTGTCCGAAAATATGAACTCGATCTGGCCGAGCTCCTCGACGAGGGACGAGGTGCGACAGAGGGCGGGCGTGTCCGTGTGGGCGTAGTACATGTCGAGGTCGGAGTTGATGAGCATGGCTTGTTGGAACTTGACGACTTCCATGGTGACGATGAGGGAGATGGGGATGAGGTTGTTGTAGAGGATGATGAACGTCAGTATGTCTATCGAGGACCAGGTCAGTGGGGGATCGATCGGAGCGAATCACACGAGACCTTCTGCAAACGTCTTGGCTGCGGGTCTCGTCAGAAGGCGACGCACGCCGAGAAAACAAGGGACGGACCTCTCCCCGTAAAGGTGCTGGATTCAAAGAGGTACCACTGGGAACTGGAAAGGAACCACTGATCCGGGGTGAACGCATGCATGGCGAGGGTGGGGGAGACGCACCGTGTTGATGCTGGCACCAATGGTGGATCCGACAGACAGAGCGAGGAGAAAACCAAAGAGGAAGATTATGTGTACATTGACCTGTTTCTCTACTGCAGTCCTCTTGATCGGCGCAGCCCTGCGACGCGCCGGGGGTGAGAAGGGGAGCAAAACGAGACGAACACGGGGACTCACGTCGCGTTCCGCATGAGTTTGGTTTCGTGACCGGTGAATACGACGATGCCATATATCCAGGGGGTATTTCGTAGCTGAGCGCCGCGCAAGAGCATCTGGTCCGGCCCGAGTGGGATCTGACGCGGGACGCCTGCGTCGGAGAGGAGCTCCAGAGTTCCTTCGAAAGTGTAGAGGGAGTTGTTGGGTTGCTCGGATCGGAGAGAGCCGTGCAGGGACGCGACGAGGGACGGGGCTGTGAAGGCTGCGGTGGAAGGGGACGCTTGTTTTATTTTGAGGTTGGTTTCGCTGGGAAGGACGTGAGCGAGAGAGGTCGAAAGAGGCGGGATGCATACCCGTCGAGATTGGAAGTTTCGATGAAGCAGAGACCCTCCGGTTCCGAGGAGGATATGAGGACGAGGTCAGCGGGAATGAACTCGTCGGACTCGAGGCGAACGACGTCGCCGACGCGGATGTCTTTCCATTTGCGGTGTTCGAAGGACGCGGTGGGGGAGAGGACCTTGGCGATGCGGGCGTTGAGTTCCGAGTCGGATTGGTGTCGTTTCTGGAACGCGATGAGAGGGAACCCGGGGGAAACGAGAGAGACTGACGAGGTCTTCTTGGGCCTCTTTGAAAGCAGAGACGAGGAGTACGACGGCGAGGGGTACGATGGTGGTGTACTGGTTCGTGGGCGAGACGTTGGGTATCTGCTGGATGCATGCGGTGAAGAGGAAGAAGATGTTTGCGTATTTGGAGAATTGTTCTGGGACGGGGATGAGCGGAGGAGGGGGGACGAGAGAGAGGATCACCCTTGAGGAACTTGGGGAGGAACGTGAGGGCGTTGTACTTGCTGGTGGAGACAAAGTTGTCGCCGTAGTCGTCGTTGATGGGGGGGTTGTTGAGGGCGACGACGCGCTCTCCCGTCGGGACGACGCTCTTGTGCCAGGGCCATCTCCACTTTTTGCGTCTGCGCGGGGTCGGTGGCGTCGGTGTGGGCGGCAGGCCGGGAAAGGACGCGGTGCCCTGGAAGGTGGTGTCGGCGTCGTACGCGAGGGGGAGGCCGCTCTCCTGGGAGCGCATCGGGAACGCGGCGGAGCGGAGGTCGTCGTCGTCGTCGTCGAAAAAGGGGTCCATCGGCGGATATCTGCTGCTCGCCGCCGGGTTCGCGCTGTGCACCAGACGCGCGAACGAGTCCGCCATGGCCGTCTGAAGGAGACGTGCTCACGTCACTTGTTTGTCCCGTGTTTGCACCTCCGTCCTCCCGCCGCTCACCACCGTCGCACTCCCACCCCGACGTCGACCATCCGAGCCATGCCCGTGAGTGTCCCGTTTCGCCCTCTGCAGCCCTGCCCGCGTCGTGCGCGTGGTTTCTGCTGTTCGACGGGCCAGAGGGGGTGGATGTGCCAGACCGAGTTCGGATGTGCTCACCCGACCCGCAGGAATCCACCTTTCAACGCTTCGTCGAGGTCGGTCGAGGTGCGTCCGCCCCCGCTGCCGTCGTTCCCCGCTCACGTCCGCCAGTCGTCCTCCTCAACTCGGGCCCCTCTGCGGGCAACATCGCCGTCATCGCCGAAATCATCGACCACAACCGGGCAAGTAGCATTCCCGCGCCCACGCGCACACCGCCGCTCATCCCTCCACAGGCCATCGTCGACGGCCCCACGACCTCGGTCCCCCGCCAGGCATTTCCTTACCGCCATCTCTCCCTCACCCCGCTCTGCCTGACCAAGCTCCCCCGCGGCGCCGGCTCTGGCGCGATCCGCAAACAGCTCGAAAAAGAGGGCACCGTGGCCCGATGGGAGAACTCTGCGTGGGCAAAGAAGCGCGCGTCGATCCAGAAGCGACGCTCGCTCAACGACTTTGCCCGCTTCGAGGTCATGTTGGCGAAAAAGGCGAGACGGGACGTGGTCCGCAAGGCCCTGGCAAAGGCCAAGGCCTGAGTAGCTACGCGCTGTATTACTTGATTACCGTTTTCGGTCGTCTCTGTCCTCGACCATGCCCGTCGTGCAGTTCGCCCCGTTCGCGTCCGTCGTCCAGCCCGCCTTCTGGCACGAACTCGCCCGCCTCAAGATCGACGTCCTCCGCCTCTCGGACGCGTCCCAGACCCTCGCAGGCTCCTACTCGGTCGGCCGATCCATCCGAGATCGCGAGACCGGCCACGACCTCGCCCTCGGCTGCAACTTGGCCGTCGGCGCAGACGCCTTCGCCGAGCCCTCGTACGTCCACGTCGGCCCAGATCCATCCAGCTCATCCCCGGTCCCAGCGTGCCCCCGCTGTCCGTCTCCGTCCGCGGCGTGTTCAAGAACTACAACACCATCCAAGAGTTCAAGGCCGCAGACAAGGCCGCCCTCTTCAACGCCCTCGCAGACGAGGTCCGTCTCGTCCCCGCCTTCCACCGCGTCTCTAACGTCCCCACAGATCTGGTCCAGCCTCGTCGACCACAAGGACCCTTCCAAGCTCAACCGATTCCTTCTCATCACCTTTGCCGATCTCAAGAAATATCAGTACTACTACTGGTTCGCGTTTCCTGCCTTCGTCGCCAAGCCCGCCTGGGAGATCGCAGAAAACGGATGGATGCCCGCAGAGGAAGAGCTCACCGCAGATCAGGTACCATCTATCCCACGCCTGCGCGCCCATCTCACCTGTCTACAGCTCACGTCCGTCTATAACGCGCTCCATGCGGACACCAAACCATACTTCATCGTCAAGCTCGACACCGCAGAGGTGCATCCGATCGATCGAGCAGACCAGCTCCTCGATGACTCCAAATCGGTAAGTCCCCTCTCGTCGACCGATCCACACGCACATGTCTTTCGTAGATCGTCATCGGCTTTGTGGACCCCTCTGCCTCGCTAGAGAACCCTGGCTGGCCCCTCCGCAATCTCCTTGCCTACCTCCAGGCGCTCTACCCGTCCAAGACCACCTCCGTCCGGGTGCTTTGCTGGCGTGACGGCGAGATCCCGTCCCCCGGCAAGCCGTGGAAGTCTCGCTTCGGCGTCGTGACCCACGCAGGCGCCACGGAACCCACCGCGAAACCCACCGCGCTCGGCTGGGAACGCCATCCGACGACCAACAAGCTCAGCGCGCGCATGGCAGACCTGGCCCCGATGATGGACCCGACGCGGCTCGCGGACCAAGCGGTCGATCTCAACCTCAAGCTCATGCGTTGGCGCATCCTCCCCGCGCTCGATCTCGACAAGATCGCGGGGACGCGGTGTCTGTTGCTCGGCGCAGGCACGCTCGGGTGCTACGTCGCCCGCACGCTCATGGTAAGCCCTCGTCGCGCTCGCGTTGTCCTTTCTGCTTACCCACGACAGGGCTGGGGCGTCCGCACGATCACGTTCGTCGACTCGTCCCGCGTCTCCTTCTCCAACCCCGTCCGCCAACCGCTCTTCGAGTTCGAGGACTGCCTCGACGGGGGCAAACCCAAGGCGGCCTGCGCCGCCGAGCGACTCAAGAAGATCTTTCCGGGCGTCGTGTGTTCCTTCCCCCGCTCATGCTTCACCTCACTGACCCACCCGCACAGAATGCGACGGGCCACCAGCTGTCGGTACCTATGCCCGGACACCCGATACCCCCCGCGTCGCTCGCACAGACGCAACAGGACGTCGAGCATCTCGAGGCGTTGTTCGACGCGCACGACGCCATCTTTCTCCTCATGGACTCGCGCGAGAGTCGGTGGTTACCCACCGTGTTAGGGGCCGCCAAGGGCAAAGTGCGTGGTGCAGTTTTCTGGCGGGGGGGGGGGAGGCTGACGCGAGGCAGATGGTGTTGAACGCAGCGCTCGGGTTCGACACGTACCTCGTCATGCGGCACGGCGCGCGCGCTTCGGGCGACGGCGCACAACGATTGGGGTGTTATTATTGCAATGACATCGTCGCCCCCGCCGACGTGCGTATCCTCGTCTTCTCTTCGTCTTGCCAGTGGTGACCCGCAGCGCCCCGCCCACGTATAGTCCTTGTCCGACAGAACGCTCGACCAAATGTGTACGGTGACGCGACCCGGGATCGCTTCGATAGCGGCGTCGACGGCCGTCGAGCTGCTCGTGTCGCTCGTGCAACATCCAGACGGGTGAGTAACCCCCTCGCATATCGCCTGTCGCCTTTTCACCGTTGAGCGGCAGGGTACGCGCGGGGCCGCCCCCGGTCCAGACCGCAGACGCTCCCATCTCCGAAACGGGCTCGGTCCTCGGGCTCGTCCCGCACCAACTTCGTGGTTTTCTAGCCCAGTTCCGCGTCCTCCCGATCACGGGCGCGGCCTACGACCGGTGCACGGGGTGCAGCGAGGCCGTGTTGAGCGCCTACGCGCGCGAGGGGTTCGGGATGGTCGTGAGGGCGTGCGGGGAGAGCGGGTACTTGGAGGGCATCACGGGGTTGGATCGGTTGTATGAGGACGGGGAAGGGGCGATGGAGAGGGTCGAGTGGGAGGACGAGGACGATGAGTAACTTTTCAGTGGGGTGGGGAATGGCGGGCGACAACGAGTCTGTATCTTTCGCGCTTACACGAACGTCTTGCATCGATCGGACCTCCCTCCTGCGACTCCTACTTACTTTCGATCGACCGAGTCGTTCTTGCCGGTGGGACGATGGGCGTACCTTGGGCTGCTCGACGACAGCACCCGTCTCGTGCTAAACATCGGACAAGCGAACGAACCCGCCAAGAGGTAGGTCGCCTCAACGTCCGCCGCACGGCGCCCTCGTTGTTGCTTCTGTCCTACGACCGACGCGGCTTCCGAAAGAATGGACGGCCTTGACCTCACCCGATCGTTCACCAGCCGCGAGTGACGGGGTCGAGGAGACACTCAGGAGACTGAGGGTCCAAGTTCGCTCGACGCCGTGCACGTGGGCTCCTACTAAAGACGGTGGCATGGTGACATGGTTCCGATCGCGAGGTCAAAATACAAGAGCATCCGGATGAGCTAAAGATGAGGTATATAAAGCGTCCAAGGAACCGTCAAGTGAGCCGAACAGGGAAGTGCACGGAGACCAGCAAGCATCAAGCCCACCAGCAGTGCGCGGGACACGACACCGAGAATGGCCACAAGCAGCACGACTATTCTCCCAAGTTCTTTAACCCAATCAGGCACAACCAAGTCCCAGTTCCAAGCGTCATACACCCAGGACATAGCTAACCCACCGCCAAAGGCTATGGGGCCTCCTGCCAAAATGAGCGACGCCGCGCGCCATAGAGTCTTTTCCCTCTCCGTCGGAAATTCAAAGTCCCATGCAATCAGGTGCAGGGCGCCAAGAATGAACCAAGTGACGGAGAGTGAAGCTAACAAGACAGCAACGGCATCCAGGTTGATCGCATCCCACAACTTACTCATCCTGGCGAGCATAGAGAGGCGTTTCTCCTAGCGACCAGTGTTATTTAGTTATCTACGAAAAAGGACCAGGAAGACACGGACATTCAATGGGACGCCACCTGTCTCTGCGTCGCAAGACGTGCGCGTACGCGTGAACCGGCTAGTCAACCAGTTCGGAAACATGGGTTCCGGTTTCCATGCGTCCGATCTACATGTAGTGTTAGCGGCACAGCTTGGTCGATGGTTGGGTGACAACGTGCTTACAAGGCTTCTCGCCACTCGTCTTTGGCCCTGGACGATGTCTCGATACCTGGTCTAGAATTCTCGCGAGTCCAATAGAAAACATGAGGACAGTCGGGACGAAGAGGCTTGTACCACCACAGGATAATCACCATGAGTGACAGTAGCGCCATGCAGACCGTGTCAAGTTCGACCAGCGTGACCGCCAGGCCGCTCCGACCACGAACGATGACCTGGAGCATGAACCACACCAATTGCAGGGCAAGAATGGCCTTTCCAAGCCAGTCAGACTTGCTCAACGCCGTGATCTCCTTGACCGTAACGAGCGGGTTTGTAATTTCCTTGCTCCTACAGAGCTGCAAAAACACATCGGAATTGATCTTCTTCAACTCGCCTTGCTCGTTGCGATAACGAAAACCACCCATCTCGGCAAAGAAGCTGTGAGTCATCGACCATTTGTATCCTTCGCCTGATGTGATTGTTGTTTGGTTCAAACTGGTGAAACGACCGTCGACGATACATAACATACCGCGAAAAATTTTGACCTTTTTATAAGCATCGCAACACTCCGCGCTAGCGTACGCGACCATCACCTCCGGGGCAAGAAACGACCCGAAGGCATATAGACACTTGAACCAGGGAGACCCCGACACCCCGTCCTTGTTCTCAGGAATGTCGAGATGGAGGGTGTGCCACACGCAGATCAACAAGGTCAGCGCGCAGCTGCCCAAGATGCTCCAGAGGCTCCGGGTCGTCCCATCGGGTGGTGGGCAACGGTCAGCGCTCGTAGAATCGCTCGAAGCACCTTGTGCGAGCTGGACGAGACAGAGAAGAGCGAAGAGGGCGCGAGCCATGGAACGACGACAGTCGGCGAGGAAGGATGTGTTGGTGGGAGGAACCTGACCCATCATGCTAGGGCTGTTCTGGTCGTGGCCCGCAGGTTATCGTGTGCATGAACGTGTGAACCGAGGCGCTCCATCCCACTCTATCACGATGATGGGCGGCATGAGCGCTTGATAAAGCACCACTAACGACGGTCCGCAGTTGGCGAGTAGCGCGCTCTTCCGTAGCTGTCGGGCCGGGAGAGCAAACGTTTTGCAACAAGTCGTTTGAGCGTCGAAACGACGCCGAGCTATGTAGCGCAGAAAATCTTTCTAGACGATGGACTTCAAGCATGCGGCGGAATGTGGCTGAGCGCTAACGAGCGAGCCGGGGATGCACGAGGCAAGTGTGTTCGTTCCGCTTAGATGTGTGTCCTGGGATCCGCATGGCACGGACTCGTGCCAACCAAGGGTAGACATAGCACCCGGAATGTCACTAGTCTCTACAGGTTCTTAGGCGGGTCCGCCGGGGTCCGGAGCAAAGTAGGTAGGGGACATGGCCATGTTGCGACTCGTGTTGTTTGGGACCAGCCTGAGAGAGACGGACCGTGTTACAGCTCCCGAGTCCCGACGTGTGTTTATGTGACTCGGACTTCAATGATCTGTCCAACGTCGGTCACTCCCTCACATGGCCTCCACGCAATGGGCACGCTACTACTTGATGTACACCGAGCCGCGCGCACAAAGACCGAACGCGTCGCACGCATTTTTATCTCATTCGTTGCAACGTACGCCATCGTGGAAGCACGTTTGGCGGTGCACCGACCCACCGGCGATACGTTGGATGCATCCCCATGCGAACGACCTGCCCCGCCGCGAACCGCCCATCTCGTCGTGCTTTCTGATCGCCGCAGCTGACCACCCCCAGCATCACGGATCCAGTGGGCTCGATGGAACGACCGACGCCATAAAGACGCGACTGCAAGGCGAACTCCGTGGGTTCGCATTGTACTGCGAACGCGAGCGCCGTCCCATCGGTGATTACGAGTAGGAACATCGCCTGTATGGTTGTATGGACATAATAAACACGGAGAGTATAACAACCTCCAGCTTTATGACTACTAAACGTGATCCCATCAGCGCCAGCCGATCGATGGTCACGCTTGTAGGCGCGATGGTGATGCGAACTTGCTGGTTTTCCAAGAAAACTGCAATTCCACGTGGGTTGTGATGACTGGTGTGATACAACCGATATAAATGGAAAGTGAAAACGATGAGATGGAGGATCCAGGATGGGGAGACGATCGTGTGATGATGCAATGAAGGAATGTGCAGAATGGATGACAAATGAAAAAAAAAGGAGCAAGTAGCCATAATCGATCCGAGAGGGGTACGCATAGAACGGTGGTTTCTTCATTGATCCATGATGGTATTCATTCGAAACGTATACAACGGCAAAACGGACATGGATGAGCGAGCCGGTGGAAGTCCAGTAAGAACGTCAACAGAGGCCGATCCATCAGGTGGCCGGATCATGTCCGGCCGGGAATGGGTTGGGTCGTTTACCGAGCGTTGCCAGTCAAGGCGACTGCGAACCATCCAAAGATAGCCATGAGGAAACGAACCATCCACGCAGGATCCGCGCCGATACCGAGGCCGGGCCGCAGCTGCATCGCGAGTGCAATATCAAATTCGGGAACAGGTGAATGGTAGGCACGACGACGGGGGTGAACCAGGGGCTGCGAGACATCATCGCCACCCCGGCATGAGGACAAACCAAGCGCAGGGGAGTCAATCGCACGGACAGACCAAGCGGGGCGAGAGACGGGTAAGGGGGAAGCACATGCTTCGCGCATCAGAGGGGAGCTGCGATCAGCCATCGGTGGATCGAGTGGATAGGGCACCGAGTGTGGCAGAGCTGGGTCATCGTAATGAGAGGAACGAGACACGTCGTCCTCGAGTGGAAGGTCGTGAATAAGTGGGAGAGGCGTCATATCAAGGGCATCTTGGTATTTCTCGTCCACGTCGTCCCATTCAGACTCCATATCCGAGGCGGCATCGAAATAGACAGGTTTTTCTCCTAGAGACAACTCAGGTTGCTGAGCAGACCCCTCAGCATCCACGAGGCGTTCTGACTGGAGTAAAAGACGACCCACACCAAAGAGATGCCTTTCCGTCACAGTAGTATTGTCCTGGCATTTCAAATAGCTCCAGAAACGAGGGAGTAACTTCCAAGCTGCCTTCAACGCAAGCATTTGGGACCGTAGCAACTTGACAATGCACAAGGTCAAACTGACGCACGCCAGCACCGACAGTGCAGCGATGCAGGCGAATACCAGAACTACTAGCAACATAGCGGACGAATCGATGCTTGGAGCCGCCGCCACGGGCCCTGAGATGGCTATTTTGTCGGTCTCATCGTATTTGTCATTGGCTTCCAGCACATCTTGTTCATTTAGAGCTTCATCCGTGAATGTAGGTCGGTCCTCGGACGAAACTTGAAACGAAGCAACGGGTGCGATGGTTTCTTCGCTAAGTTCCGGGAGGTACTCGATGTGCTGCTGTGAACTTTGATAATGGAAGTGCGCTGCATCTGATGTGAGGCCATGTTTGCTGCATTCACCGCAAGGTAACCACGTCAGTCACCATCACAGGAACGGTGAACGAAGACTGACCCTGAACTCATCCGCAACGGGGTCTGGATGCTCGTCTGGAGCACAGGCAAAGGAGGAGCACTTTGTGATGAAATAGCCGTCAAGCATGTGTTTCGCAGCATGTCATACACGAGGACTTACAGGTCACTGAGTTCGGCGTCAGGCGACAGTACCGGACGACCAGAGACAACCAGCGCAAATAAGGAAACCGAAGCCAGCAAAACGATTGTCATGAATGGCTCCACAGTGCGACCGAGCAGGCTAGTCTAGACCTGCCAAAAAAAAAAGACGCTGACGTGGAGCAGAACCAACTGCCTCACGACGGACATGCTGCACGTCGCGTTCCCATTTATATGGCTGTGCAGGTCACGTGCCATAAGTCATGAGACAAAGGCCATGACCGTACGGCCACGACGGTCCGGTTCTAACCATCAGGTCTGCTTGCCACCGACCAACCTTGAAGCTTAACCGCTTTGTATCCTGAACAGGAATACCCCTTGACGCCTCGTCGACAGTCCGAATGAATGGCGCGAGGTGGTGCGTCACACGCACGCCCATCTTTTCATCCTCCAAATGACCCAGCGACCTACCGTGACCTGCTCTTTTTCGAGGAGAGACTGAAGACCAACGCTGCCTCCCTGCAGCGAAGGAAATCACGATATCAATGTATGCACCCGTTTTTCACGCCGCGAACCCTGAGCTGAAGCAGACCAGTGTTCCTACTCCACCTCGTCCTGGCCATCGCCTTTCTCCTATCTGAAGTCCTGCTGCAGACCTCGTTCTTAGACATACCCTATACATTCTTCATTCGGCGTATCCTGCCAGACGTGTATGGACCTGTGATTAGCGTGAAACCCCATCCGTACTTCGCTTCAGGTCTGTTATTCGTCGCGATCACCACTCTTCTCCTCTTCTTCGCTAGTGGCATGTACGCGGAAAAAATCGCGTATGCGAATCGGTATGAAATACTGCTTTTCTCTCTATCAGCCCTTCCTAATCATGTGCTCCCTCTCGAAGCTACGTCCCTCATGCAAACAAAGCGTTGCGGTCCTTCAACATGTACCTCAACGTCCGCAGGCCTCCCTTACGATCCAAATTCTCCCTGAATCCGGTGACCCTCCTTTTCCCCCGTCCAGAACTGTCACCCGATCCCGCGCATCGATCCCTGGCACGACCCCCATCACCCACAATGACAGACCGCAACACCTCTGTGCCCATCGCCCCAATCCCCCCCGCCGCCAACCCTCGTGGTGAGCTGATTTTCTCATCTCGCGTGGACCGATCATTTCGCGAGTCTTATGAACGCTACCGTGCGGCATTTGAGCGGAAGCGACAGGAGCGAGAGCGATCGGACGCGATGCAGACCTGGTGTGGTTGGTTGTGCTATCAAATGCCCTGGAACAAAAGGGTCGTAGGACAATCCCCTCCAGTGGCAGCGGCGACGACGCCACAAGTGCGAACGGCTTCGTCGTCTACTAGGGGAAGGGCCGCCAGTGCGTTTCCAACCCCCTCGTCGTCTAGACGATCTAGTCCTGTGACGAGAGCCTCACGAAGAGGCACCCCTGCTGTATGTGTTACGTTGCGATGCGTGTTCCCCGCAAATTAATGAAAGAGGGTATCGTTGAACAGTTGCAGTCAACCAGCAGCTGACTTTGAGGTCGTGGCCCCCCACACGCATGTGGTTCGCTCAAAGCCTTTGCGAGGAGGGCAGGGTAGCCATAGGAAAATAGCACGCTCGACGACGAGGCTGTACATCCCAGGGTGGTGATACTTGTTGGTGCTTGAGCGGCGTGTGAAAATTCAGGGCGAGAAGCAGGATGTTAGGTTTCCGATTTTCAAAATACCAGGGTACGGTTGACATTGATGCGGGGACGGTTTCGGTTCGTGTAGATGGATCAATTGCGCGGGGGCTACGTACTAGTACGACTCGTCTGTACTCTTGTTATTCTGCTCTCAGGATGAGGGGACGTCGAACAACCCAGCCAACTTTACGTAAGATTGATTCTCTGACATGTATGTTTACAGCTTCCTTCCCTCCCACTGCCAGGCGAACAAGTCCACCGTTTATTAGCGCGAGCCCCCATACGGATGCCTTTCAGTCACCACTCGCATTCTGGTCAGTTTTGCAAGCATGCTTCTGGCACACTCGAAGAGGTCGTTTTAGAGGCCATTCGCCAGGGTTTCGAAGTCTATGGCCTCACAGAACATGTCCCACGATACAGACTGGCGGATCTCTATCCAGAAGAGGTTCGTTCGTTGCCTGCACGAGTTTGCTCCCATCCGACTCGTTTTCCTCGCGTTAGGCGGGGCTGTCCCCTGATTCCCTGATAAAGCAATTTGCAGACTTTTTAGACGAAGCCCACAGACTCAAGGCGGCTTACGCTTCTCAGATCACCCTCCTGGTTGGTCTAGAGACCGAATTCATCACCAACACCGATTTGGAGAATTTGAGCGTCCTTCTCAGCGAACAGTCCGGCCGCGTTGAATACATCGTTGGCTCTATCCATCATGTCAATGCCATTCCCGTCGATTTTGATCATGCCTCGTTCGAAAGGGCGCTGCACAGCTGTTCTGTCACAGACGTTGTGGTGGCTGAAATGAATGCCACGACTGCTCGAGCTTGCATGGACGACTTCCTGTCCACCTACTTTGATGCACAATACCGCTTGCTGGAACGTTTTCACCCGGAAATTATCGGTCACCTGGATCTGTGCAGACTCTATGACTCAGAACTGCGTTTCTCCGAATTTCCGAATGCATGGGATAAATTAAAACGAAACGTTTTATTCGCCATCGGCTATGGCGCGATGTTCGAAGTCAATGCGGCCGCCTTGAGGAAGGGTTGGCGGACTTGCTACCCCGGGGAGGACGTCGCTGCAGTGCGTGGGCCTAGATCACCTTTTTCACCCGTCCTCATGGTCATTTATAGTTGATTCTCGAGCTGGGTGGACGTCTTGCACTCTCGGATGACAGCCATGGCCCCCATCGCGTGGGAGAAAACTACTCGAGCCTGCGAGACTACCTGCGTTGGCTAGGAGTCAAAGAGCTTTGGTACTTGACCCGAACACCAGACGGTATCCCTTTCCAACGGGGTCTTTACGCGACACGCGTCGCTGGCGACTGGTGGAAGCACGCCTTCTGGCAACGCTGCGCGTCGTCTGGTCAAACTTAAAAGCAGGAGGAAACAAGCCTGTCTAGTATATTTGCCAATTTGTCAAGGTCCGAGCTTCTTCCCCCGCCTGCCCAGAGGGCTAACCCCAGAAGATTGTCTCAGCGTGCTTTTGGGTATTTCATACTGGTCTGATACTCCTTGCTTGAGCCACATTTTCTTGAGGTGCAGTCCGTGACAGCTATTTCGCACTTGCCGCTCTGTTTTTACCCAACAAACTGGGGTGAGCAGCTGCGTTTTTGCCATTGTGGGCAAGATTCCCGCGGGGAACTTTGGGGGTCGTTTCCATTTGCGCCTTCTTGTACGCAGCTGAGATGGTGGGACCCCCTCCCACCCGCCCACCGCTGTGCGCGATCACGAGCTACCTACGCACAGGGTCACGATGGACGGATCCCCGCAAGGCGCGGGAAGTCGTTCGCGTGTTTTCTGTATTGTCCAAACCCGGGTTAGCGCCGTTTTTGCGTTGGTTAGAGGGCGCGAAGCTCAACGAGGCACCTCGTTCGGTCACCGGATCGGTTTTCATTTTTGGGAACGGACAACGTTGTGCCGCACTCGACAGGATAGACGTAAAGTGACATGCCGCATCATTCCTTGACGGGATGTAACGTCGGCGTGTGTTTTCCCCACGCCGTTCTTTTGGTTTTTCACCACCAACACTCACTTTCGCTTCTCTGCGGTAGACTCAGGGCTCGGTCTCTTGACTTTGCGCACTTGCGCTAGGACCCGGGCGTGGGAGATATTTTCCAGTCAGTCGTCGGAACAAGTTGAATAGTCTTCTTCCGAGGACTAACTCCGCGGCGACGTATTTTGCAATCAGGTGTCGTGTCATGACTTGATGTCAGGGCTACTGTATGATTCCTCCGAGCTCTTGACAGGTGCGGATCTGAGCATCTCACCATCAGAAGATCGACCTTTTTGTGTCTTTATGCAAAGCGCAAGAGAGAAGCGCGTTGCGTGTCGACAATTAATTACCCTTCCCACCCCGCAGAGTCTGTTTGACAGATTTGGATGAAGAGCTGTCTGAACTCAGCTTGGAGATGGGCATACAACGTCTGCGACTTGCCGATTAACCGGTCCATTGGTCCAAGGTCGCTTCGCAAAAGGGTATAAAAGCCAAGCTAGGTGTTCGAGTACGAGCATCATCTTCAACGAGCAACCCGGCGGCTGCGCCTTCCCTCGTCTCCATTTTCACGTCCTCTTACGCCTACGTCTACGCCAAGTCAACATAATCTACCCTACACGCGTGAGCTCGTCTTTCTCCCCTGCCCGCGTGACTCTGATTCGAGCGTGGCGACAGGCTAGTTTACAACAATCGACATGTGCTACCGCGAGCTGCAGTGCATCGAGTACGCTTGCACGCACAAGGAGCCATACACTGAGAGCAAGGTGGTGATGCCCGCCTTCGTGCGCGTGCTTCCGTTTTCGCTGACCTCGTCCACTAACAGGTCGACTGCGGGTCCAGTCGATGCCGGTACAGCGCTCAACATGGGAAGCCATGCAACGAGTGTCCGACGACATGCTCGCAAGTGTCCGTTTGTATCTTACTCCATCTCGGGGCGTCGCTGACATCATTCTCTCGATATAGGATGGGCAGGGCCAGCCCTAAAGTCGGCCAAAGGAGGGACACGCTGTGCCCTCACTGCGCGCGGGAGCAGGCACGCACATGAGAGGGATCCTCTCACTCCCCCCTCTCCGCGACACGTCCTTGTTTGGCTCCTCGCGCAATCTTCCTGTATCGACACGTATCACGCATTGTATTCCATAGCCACAACGTCTATTATTCTGTTTTCTTTTTCTGTCCTCTGAACGATACTGGGGACGCTTCAGCCGATCAGTAGAGCATCAATGGTGATGGCGGCCGCGCGGCGACAACGAGGGATAGGGACCTGAGTCAATTCGGAATTGGTACGCACGGAGAAAAAAAGAGGCAGGACACGTGCCTACTACCGGGCCAGGGTGTACGAGCTCAGGTTGAGGGTGTGAACTGGTGGGTGGGGATTGCAAATGGACATTACAAATGCACGGTCACCGAATGGCGCGAGGTCGACTGCCGACGTCGTCGTAGGTGAATGATGGACGAGTTGTGGATCGTGGTTCCAGGTCCGAGTCAGTAGCTATGGAACATTGAATTGCAGTCGAATTCCGAGATCCTAGGACGCAACGGTGGTGATGTGACCGTTGAAGAGTGACTCCACTCGTACCCGGGGCCCTTCTACATCAGGAGTCGCCACCTTGTCTGAAACGCCAGAACTGAGGCTCCATTGCCTCTATTAGTGGTGGGATCAGTGACGGGTGCGAGGCGTATGCATGTGGGCGGGTCGATGACATCGATGGCTACAAATGGCGAGTCACGAGATGAACCACGCTGGGACAGGGGCCGATTTACCATCAGAGGTCCGAAACTTGAAACCATATTCCGCGTGGCCCACACCCGGATTCTTCCTTGCGATAGACCCTCACCGCAGAGATGTCGATGCTCATACACAGTTTGAATCACTCTCGTGCGCACGCAATGTTCCTCCGCACGCTGCCTGCTATCAGAACGTTGTGTGCGCAAGTGCACGATCTGGCACAAAAGGGCACGCTCCAGTACTTTGATTACAACCCTGCCAGGCTGGACGATGTGATTGAGTTTTGCGCGTCCATCATCGAGGTGCGTTTCGGGTCCATCGGCCTTTCCCCGGACCGTTCTCCGTCCAATCGACGTTCACTCGTTACTAGAGGGACTTTGCGAGCGCGTTTGGTACCGTAAGTGTAACCCTCTCCGTCGCTTTTTCGCAGATCTCCGGCATCGAAACTCGTTCCTTCCACCCTTCGCCCGCTAGCCGGCCTCGTCATGATCAGATGAGTCATGGCGGGTCATCTCACTTCATCGTGACGTTTTTCTGACGCCCTCGCTTCCCGCTCTAGATCCCCCCTCACGGCCGATGGCGCCACCTCGACGCAGGTCGTCCCCGCATTGCACCTCTTCTGCAGACCTGGTCCACTGCAGGTGTCTCCACGAGCGAACAATGCAAACGCCTTATTGACCTCTTCCTCGTCTCCGTTCTCCTCGATGCCGGCGCCGGCAATGCCTGGACGTACACCGAGCCTGGAACAGGCACCGCGTTCGCACGCTCAGAGGGCCTTGGCGTTGCGAGCTTGCATATGTTTTGCGCGGGCTTGTTTTCAGGGTCCGCAAAGCAGCCTTGTCGCGTCGACGGTCCGTCCTTGGCACTTATGCATCCGTGTGGACGCACCACTGATCTGACGATGCCGGCCTCACGCGTCGATAAAAACAGCGCAAGGTCTCTCGCGCATCACCGTTGATAGAGTTGGTGAGACGATGCAAGTCACCGCCGCGAACCCGATGGTCGGACTAGACGGCCGAACAGACCTTCTTGTCCGTCTTGGGGGTGCGCTCGCTTCTCACCCCCAGTTCTTCGGAGCGGACGCAAGGCCAGGAAACCTGCTGGGTGAGTGTTATTTTCGCAGTCTTGGCCCCCTCGCCGTGATCCTTTATCACGTCCCCATCTCCGTCTTCACTTATATCGCTTTCCCCTCTTCCCCATCGCCTCGTGCGGATCCTACCCTACTCCTGCATGTCCATAAATAGGTCGCGCGATGCGAATCACGCGCACCTTTTCGCGGTGTCACTTGTCACTCTATCACCCCATCATTCGTCTCTTTCCGCGCCATGTTCCTCCCCTTGCCCTCTTTTCGCCCCGTGTTAGACCCTGGCGTCGGCCTTCCCCGGTCGAGGAAGGGACATGGGGTGACACGAACTGACACCTCAGTTTCCAGATTTCCTCGAGACGCAATCCGTCCTTGACGCCACCGGTACCCGCCGCGTTCAGGTCGCCTCTCTCTGGACCATCTTCATCGACGGCCTCTCTGCCATCTGGCCCTCGCGCCACACGCTCGACGATGTCGCCCTCGGGGACGTCTGGCCCTGCCCCGCGCTCGCGCGTGCGCACCCCAGCCAGCCTGAATGGGCGTCGTACGTCCCGTTCCACAAGCTCACGGGCTGGCTGACGTACAGCTTGATCGAGCCCGTGGAGCGCCTCATGGGGTGGCGGGTAGAGGGCGTCGAGGATATGACGGGCTTGCCCGAGTATCGCAATGGTTCGTCGCGCGCTCCCCCTCCCACTCGAAGTGTTCGCTCGGTCTCACTCGTGCGCTGCGTGATAGGTGGACTGTTGGTCGATTTCGGCGTCCTGACGCTCCGCGCGGACGCCCTCTCGCCGCAAGATTTCGATCTCGTAGAGGGGAGTACAATCCCCCGTCTCCCGCCCTCGCACCCAGCCATCGTCGAATGGCGCGCCATGACTGTCATCGAGTTGTAAGACACTTTCTCCTTATTAGCATGCGTACGACAGCAATGCACACGTTCACGCTGATAGGGACCGCATCGCCGAAGGCCTCCGACGCAAGTTCAACCTCACCCCCGAACAACTCACCCTCGCCCAGGTCCTCGAGAGCGCGACGTGGAAAGGCGGGCGCGAGATCGCAAAGAAGAAGCGTCCCGCTACGGGGGGTCCGCCGATCGACATCATCAGCGACGGCACTGTGTTTTGAGCGATTGCGGCGAGTGACGTCCAATGGTGTCTTTTAGGAGGTGAAACGCGACAGCGTTAATTATGTATGAGTAGCATTGTGGCGAAGTACATCTGAGATGGAGCGAAAGCGGTACGTAGGTGTACGACGTGCGGGAGGTCGGCGTATAGTTGAGATGTCATACTATAGAGCGTTCGGCTCCACACCGTCAGCAACGCTGGAGTTCCTTGCCGAGGCGATAGCAGAGCACAAAAGCGACCATGGCTGCTACGCCCCCGATCCTGAAGGACTCGCATCATAATCGACGCAGAGTAGAGCAGCAAACGAAACACACCGGAAGATGATGGCGATCGAGTCCGTGCCCCCTTCCCCTTTATCGCGTGGCGTGACCGACTTCGCCGGGTCCAAGAGGGCAAAGACGATCGACGAGAGACCGGTCACGAGGAATTGGGGAATGACGATGAACAAGTTATGAATCCCCTAGAACGATTAGGTCAGGGAAAAAACATGTCGAGTATAGCAAACAACTACGAACGAGGATAGCTCCCGCCTGCGCGCTCAACCCGCCCCCGTTCTCCGACTTGCTCGTCGCATCCCACATTGAGTGTTCTTGGTCGTCCTCTGGGTTGAACGGGGTGACGATGTTGGCGCGACTGACTCGCGCCCGCGTGTGTCCCATTCCAATGATCTGGTGACGTGCTTCGGTTTCGAGTTCGGGTTCGCGGCGGTCGAGCGAGCATTTCAACGCTGGCGGGTTGTCGTCGGGCCCTGTTTCATCACTCTCTCCTTCGTCTCCCTCCTCGTCGTTACCGACTTGAAACAGCCGCGCCGTCTCCGAATCACGGCCATCATGGGTTCGTCCTCTGCGTGTCGAGCGTGTGTCCGCCAAATGGATGCTCGCATCATCCGAGGCAGGGTGTGAAAGTATCGCCTCGCCGAGCTAAATCGATAGTGGCGTTGGGGTACGGGGTAAGTACAAGGAAAGAGAAGACGACCTTGATCGCGCCGCACTTACCAATGCAAAAGGCGCCCACTGTGTCATTGCCCAACAGAACCCGGCTACTGCCATGATCCAGGTTGCGCCAGATACGGTCGAGATCACGCTTTGTATTTTTCGAAGTAGGGATAGGGCAGGAACATTAGCTTACACGTTGAAACGCAGATCGCCGCGCACCGAAATGAAAGAGTGAAGGACGTACAATGTGGCAGTCATGCAGGCCGCAAAGATCAAGTGGGACAATGCCCATAAACTACACAACTGCACCCGAACACGTTCCGTCCACGTCGTGCGCTTTGGATCAAGGGGCCTGGATGTGTGTCGCGGGACGACGAAATAGGGCAAGATGATGTTGGCTACCAGGGACACCAATGCATTGTAAAACATGGCACGCGTCCCAAGTCGGGTGGATTCGGCGTCGAGGGCCATTGCCGCGTCGTGAGTTTGCGGGACAGGCGATGATCGCTTGTGGAGGTCACCGATATAGACCGTAGTGTAGAATAGGACTGGGAACCAACCCAACCATGCACTGAGCGCCATCAGGACGCAATAGGAACTAAAAGAGACAGGCGTACAAGAATTGGATCCAGCACTAATGGTAGGTCAGTACAAAGCTGTCAGCGAGGAGATGAATGCGCACGATCTGTCGGATAACACTTGGAAGCCCCACGAGCGTCTCCCGTAGTTCCTTCAACTCTTGTCGAAATCCCTTGGGACCGCCCCTGAAGGGAGCATCATGTGGGTGGGACGTATGTCATAATAGAAATGAAACCGTACGATGAGGCGAGCAAGATACGCTCTTTGACATGGAAACACACCCAAGCCTGCGTCGAAAACAGGAGAAGCACTGCGATGACGGAAAGCACCTCCAACTGTGCACTCCCGAAAAAGGGAAAGAAGCGCGTAAGATCTAGATTTCCCCTTGCAAGATAATCAAACGGAATGCGGTTACAATAGGAGACGCCGGCGTACACGAAGAATCCAGAAACACTTCCGACGGCCAGCATGGTCGCTGCCCAGGCGTTCCCGACAGGTTGTTTGGAGGTCGGCAACATGTCTACGAGAAGTGCGCGATCGAGGGCTTGGACTGAATGGTGCGTGAGATTGCAGTCTTTCAGAACGAGATTTGTGTCACTTGCCAGCATTGATACAAAAGTCTATGAAATAAATAGAGAGAATGGCGAGCCAGACTGTCAAGGTGTCGTTCTACCACACATGAGTCGTCTTCGGAATGAGTTAGAAATACAAAGAGCTGACCGAGTGCGAGTTGAGGGTAGTGAATAAATTTGCAAATGGTCGAGTGAATCCGAGTAGAAGAGTGGCAAACGCACAAAGTGTGGTGGAGACAAGGATAAAGGGTCTCCGTCGGCCAAAGCGAGATTTTGAGTTATCGGCGAGTATGCCTTGCGCGCATCAAAATTTGCTAGAGACAGTCGGATGACGGACAGACCTATCATGGGCTGCACCAAGAGACCCGACACTGGACCTGCAAGGAAGACGATGGCCATGAGCGACTTCGGGAGACCGAGAGAGAGGAGGTACGGCGAGGCTGTATGGCGTCAGTCGTTGGTTAGAGGCGAACTAGATGTATTTTACCGTATGACATTTCCACCGACCAGAGCATTTGGACACCAAAGAATCCGACCGTGAGCGAGGGCAGTTGAGACCAAACTGGGCCTGAAACGCGTGCTAGACCAGTCAAGCGACGGTCGTGATCATCCTGGGCCTCGTCGGCGATGGGCACCACAGACAAGCCAGTCATGACACTGTAGGCGTGTCTTGCTTCAAGTTAGTAGTGTAGATGAAGTTGGACGCGCGTGATGTGACATGTCGTGTGACACATGACCTCGGCCGCCGTCGGCTCTCGGCTCATTCAAGTATATACGCTCACCCCAACAGGATGTGGACGCGGCGAATAACGTCGGTTAGACGCGCATTTCATTCCGCTGTACCATGTCGGAGAGAGCTCTTCGATCCAGCCACGGTGGAACGGGTTTCCGAGGATGTTGACGTCTGCATCGTCGGTGCAGGTCCGGCAGGTCTCAGCGCTGCCATACGCCTCAAGCAACTCGAACGAGAAAGGGGAAAGGAATTCCGAGTCGTCGTTCTCGAAAAGGGCGGCGAAGTGGGTGCGTCGGTTTCGGTTTCGTCCTCATCAGCTGACTGCTGCCTCACGAAGGATCCCATATTCTCTCGGGGGCCGTCGTCGAACCTCGCGCTCTCAACGAGCTCCTGCCTGATTGGTCCACTATGAATGATCATCCTCTCAAGCAGCCCGCCACGTCCTCTAGCATGCGGTTCCTAACCAAGAAGTACGCCTTTCCCATTCCGCACCCACCACAAATGTCCAACGTCGGCAACTACATCACGTCCCTATCCCAGTTCACTGCTTGGCTCGGGACAATTGCGGAGCAACTCGGCGTCGAGGTCTATCCAGGATTCGCTGGCGCTGGAATCGTATACAGCGAGGATGGGAGTGTCGCTGGCGTACGCACCAACGAAGTCGGCCTTGACAAACAAGGTCGCATGAAGGACACCTTCGAACCTGGGATGGAGTTCCGGGCAAAGGTGACGCTCATCGCCGAAGGCGCACACGGCTCACTCTCCAAGGAGCTCATTCGCAAGTTCGACTTGGGCAAGGATGCGGACCCGCAAACCTACGGTATCGGTCTCAAGGAAGTCTGGCGCGTTGATCCAAGCCAGAGCAGACCCGGGGAAGTAGTCCATACGCTGGGCTGGCCGTTAGACTATTTGACGTACGGCGGAGGATTCGTCTATCATATGGCGGACGGGCTCGTTAGCCTCGGGTTGGTTATTGGTTTGGACTACGCCAATCCTTATCTCAGCCCGTACAAGGAACTCCAGGTGAGGTTTTGCGCCCCTGTCCGTGTTTCAGGTTCCCATCTGACGATGGATACAGCGCATGAAACACCACCCATACATTGCTAAACTCCTTTCTGGCACTTCGACTCGCGTTGCGTACGGTGCTCGTTCCTTGAACGAAGGTGGATTACAAGCCGTCCCAAAGCTTAACTTCCCTGGAGGTGCTCTCATCGGATGTAGCGCAGGGTTTGTAAACATCGCCAAAATCAAAGGCACGCACAACGCCATGAAGACCGGCATGCTTGCAGCCGAAGCAGCAGCGGACGTCATTTCAAGAGAATCAAACTTGTCGGGGGTAGGCGACATGAGCAAGTACGATGCCTCGGTCCGCGACAGCTGGGTATGGTCCGATCTGTACGAGGTGCGCAACATGCGCGCCAGTTTCAACACGCCTTTGGGCATATGGGGTGGCATGGCCTACTCTGGGGTCGACTCGTTCTTCAAGGGCCGCACGCCGTGGACCTTCCGAAACAGGAGCCGGTCTTTGGATGCGGAACATACGCTGACTGCGAGACATTTCAAGCCGATCCAGTATCCGCCTCCTCAGCCACCACTATCGACGGATCTGTTGACATCGTTGACACTCACAGGCACAAATCACGCCGAAGATCAACCTGTTCATCTCCGGGTTCGCAAGGATGCTGCCGAGACCATGACTCTGAGGAGAGAGCATGTTCGTCGAAATGTTGGCGAGTACGCTGGCTTGCTTCAGCGTGCATGCCCAGCTGGGGTGTACGAGTACATTGAAGACGAGGGTGTATCCAAGGAAGAGGGATGGTCCGGGAGGAAGTTGGTGATTAATTCCCAGGTAGATTGCTTGATCTCATTGACTTGTGTTGTTCTCACTTTACATATCACAGAATTGCATTCATTGCAAACTCTGTGATATCAAGGTACCCACACAGGACATTATGTGGACAGTACCTGAGGGTGGAGGGGGTCCTAAGTATAGTGAGTTGAACTCTATTTTTGTGTTGTTTGTAACCTGAGGTGTTTGCATCACAGCAATCATGTAGCTCTTTCTGATTTGGTCCACTACACCATTCAGGGTTAAGGTTTTGACCATCCAATAATTTTTTGGCAATTCACACTATAGCAGAATGGGTGATTAGCTCAAGAGGCAGTTGGAGGGACCACTCCTTGATGGAAATGTGGAGAGCTCAGTTGTGATGGTAACATTAGCAAAATGACCCTTACCTGTCCAGTACTGGCTAGCTTTGTCCAAGTTACTTTAGCAAGGTTTGCAACTAGCCAGCAAAATAGGGGAAACTACAGCAACTTTGGTATTAATTTGTGCTGAAGTTTTTATTCCTGGATCTGCAGAGGGAAGGCTTCCAGATCATTGATCATGGGAATGACATGGTGCTGATTCCCTTCTATAGGAGACAGATTGTGTGTGCCAATCAAATATGCTCTGTTTGGTATGAGGTCAGTCAGAATATGGAAACCCTCTCTTTTTGCAGTAGTCCCCATTTTCTGTGTCTTGGCATATGGTTTGCAACTCAGGCTCTTCTCCAGGACTGAAATAGAATGTGAGACTTGATTCTTATTCACTTTCTGATACAACCCTAAGATGGTGGTCCTCAGGTTACCACTTGGCAATGTAGGGGCTCTTTGGAAGTGGGAAGTGAGTTGGAATCTAAGCTAGGTCTTAAGGAGGTAGATGCCCAAGTGAACTAGGCTGGGATCTTCAGTCATAGTTTCTGGGGTTTATATATTAGAGGGATTGTTTGTACATATTTGGGCAAATCATGGTGAGGTCCATGGAGATGAAGGGAATGGAAGCATGAGTATAGCCTTGTGGTGGGGGAATGGAAGAGAAGCATGACAGAGATGGAAAGAAGGATACATAGCCAAGGGGCTATGTAAGGGGTGTGAACAGCATGCATCAAGCATGGTGTGAAAGCAAAGGATATTCTAGGGGAGTGGGTATCACTGTAAAAGGAATGGGTACAGGACAACTGTCCATAAAGGAATAAAGGGAAAGTATTGGGAATAATCACCATAAAATTTGTGAGAATTACTATAAAAGGAGTGGGTAATGGATACAGTGAGAAGGTTACAATGTTAGTTGTGGGACCTTCTCATGGTGCCTGAAGGAGTGGGAGTTGATAAGATGGAATGGAAGATAAGATAAGAAAGAGAATGTAATGAAGTTTGTTGAAACAGCTATAGGGGCAGGAAATGTAACACTTTCAGTGCTGTCTTGACAAGTTGAGATGTGTTTTGTGCTGGCCAATTTAGTAGTGACTATATGATGAGATGAATATATCATGTTAAGTTGATCCCACTGACTAAACATGACATGGGGTGATGTGTATCATGGCTATAGATTGACAGTGGGTTCAAGATGTATCTAGAGGGATTTGCCTATATATTGACCTTTATATATATTTCTAGTGCTGAGCAAATTTTTGTAACCATAGATAGAAATATGCTTGTGTAATGTGTAAAGACATTTATAGGGGAAAGTGTGGGAAAGTGCTGGTTTACAGATAAAATGAGTAAGATTTGTGCTGTGATGTTGAGTAAAAATAAGTGTACAAGTAGTGAAAAATGGCTTCTATATATGGAAGATAGACATGTCCTAGCTTTATTTACCATACAACACTTCCTTCCCTTGTCAACTGCAAGCCTACCTAGTTTATTGCACTAGTATTGTTTTCCAACTCACTTCTATTCTTGGTAGTTCATACATGAGATCCTTTTGCTCTATGAGACTTTGTCTTTCTTCAAAGTGGATGCAACAGCTGAGTTCAACACCTAGCATCAACAAAAGAACTAGCTGTTCTATTTGCCCTTCTATTTAAAAGTAAGGTAAAACTCTTGTTAAGATTTCTTCCTGCTTTTGTCATGGTAATTCAGACAAAGAGCATGAGTCAACTTCCTCTGGACTCTTCAATCTTTTATCCAAAGTAGTTAACCACTCTATTACCACCTGCTCCTCCTGCATTGGAAATCTCATTGGTTCATTTACTTTTAGGCTGACACCTATGTATAGAGGGTAGAAGAGAATATATACTAGATTTTTCCAGATCTTCAAGCTTGCTTCTTTTGAGATCTTTAGATTTACACTCTTCTACACTCTTTTCTCTTATTGAAACCCAAGAATCTTGCCTACAGAAACAATCTCCTGTATATATGGAACTACTACTTGCTATAGACAGGGGGATATTTGATAAACAATTTCCTCTATCATCTGCTGAAGGCCTGATAGATACTCAAAAAATGCCAGCTGTACAACTTGAGTACTATATATTAGAATCATGAATAATAAATTAACATGAAAAAGTAAATACAAAGTTGATATTCCTAAGGATTTCTGTAGAGAATCAATAGATGTGAAGTGATAAAGTAATACCATGGTAGCTTGCTATATTTTGAATACCAGAGTATACTTTTCTCACCAATAATCTCTGATCTTTCTTAACAAACTTAGGAAAGAATGAGAAAATACATTGTCAAGACCTGGTACTCCCTCTGTTGATGAAATCACAGAAGATTTCCTTAATATGTTTACTTCTCAGAATGAAAGAGTCTTTGCTTAAGCAAAGATCAAATGGCTGACCCAGAATCTTTATAATAAAGAGAACAATTTCTCTGACTATTTCAGGTTTATGCTGTCTAGACTAGAATCATGGAATCATGGATTTGACTGCCCTCATCAATCTCATTAATGAGGAACTTGACCTAGAACTAACTTTGATGGTCATTGTCATGAATAAACAACTAGAGATCATGAAGGATTGAATTGCCAAAGCCAGTCAATTTCATGCACAGAAGATAGATATGCCTGGATTTCTATCACAAGGAAAGATTGATTGGATCTTTCTTTCAAACCCTTTGTCAATCTTGTAACTCCAACACTATGTATGAGCATAATTCTGTTTGACTCCTTACAGTAAAATACACAGAATACACAGGGAAGAATATGTACTTTATTTGCCATAAGGTCAGATACTCCACCAAGAACCATTCTAGAAACTAAAATTGATGAATCAATGTAAAACCTAAGTGGAGTAATACCCAAAGATCAAAGTAAGGTCTTGGAAGCAATAGGCTTGACCAAGTAGAATGCCTAATGTATTTGCTGAAATCCTGCAGACTAAGAAATAAGCCAATTATTAGATAGCACTTGTTACAATCTCAGTTAAGGAGTGAGAGTTCTTCCAGCAGGATTTCACCTGGTTCTTGGAAGGATAGAATCTTTAGAAGGACTTGGAGTATGCCACCCATTTGTTTTTCCTTTCTAATTCATTGACTTGATTTACCTTCCTATATTTCTATTAAAACTCCACTTTTTTCCTTATTCACATAGAGTTCCACTCTCATTCTATCTCTTATAATTGATTCATTGTTTCACCTCCTATTCTGTCCCTTTATGATTGATCTGTTGCTTTGCTTCTTCTCCTTCTTTCCAGTGGACATCCACTGTCTCCTCTAGAGTATCTCTCCTTTCAGCCCTTATAGTTTCCATTCTTCATCTCAGATGTATAAATACCCAGTACCATGTATCATAACTCTCCAGCTAGTTCTATGCAATCCAGCCTAGTTTCTAGTCTCTGCTTACCAAAGGTTTGACTAAGTGAGTCCCTCTATAAGTCTTTATTCCACTTGGATGGAACACTGCTAGAGATTATGCTATTTGTGTAATAAAAGAACTAGCTCCTTCCTGACTCCACTTGATACAATCCTAAGACCTAGAGACCTCGAGTTACCACTTGTCAACCAAAGCTCTTTGGAAGGGGAGAGAGTTGGCGTCTAGGCTGGGGCCTTAGAGAGGAGGATACCCAAGTGAACTAGACTGGGGATGCCAGTCGTCGTCCGCTGGGTT